>JABRWK010000386.1:39292-53207 GCA_013372445.1 Hypothenemus hampei | reverse complement strand
CAGTAAAACCCCGATTATCCGTGCTCCACGGGACCGGACAAGGAACGGATAATTGAAAAACACGGATAATCCAAACATTTATTTCTTATATACGTAGGGGAGACCGGGGTAGTTGACTAAGTTTTCATAAAAGTGCCTGTACTGAATTTATTGCATATATTTTATTGACTCTTATAATGTCAGAAGTATGCGGTTATATTCAGATATTAAATTTAGAAATAACCGAATAGATCTCATAATTTCAAACTAACTTTTAAATTGCATAAGAAGATAACAGAATAAACAACAAAATTCTACATGAATAAACTTTTACACTAAATAAGAAAAAAATGCAAATAAAACCTCAAAAATGCAATTTCATTGATGAGAAATCCATGGTACGGATAATCCGCAGCCTGGATAAACCGCGCACGGATAATCGGGGTTCTACTGTAGTTATTTAAATCAGTTAATAAGAAAATCAAATATAAAATATTTTATTTTTTAATGATGCTATGAAATAACTAATTCAAATACTATTTCGTTATGAAATTGTATTTGAAATAGTATTTCTATTTAATTTACGCAAATGTTTCCCCAGCTCTGTTAAATATTGACAAAAATAATCTCACAAGTTACAATTGTCAATTAAACTATTTGACATCACTGTAATTTCAAAAAATAAAGCTACATTCACAACCTCCAAATTAACAATAAAATTAGAACGTGAAATTTAACTTCAAAGCTTGACAAATAGAAAAAAACGCTTTTGTTCATAACGTCTAAAATTAACAATTAACGCGCACATGAAATTAGTACACAACGCAGTACCTTGCAAGCTTTAACTTTTTGCATTAATTTTATTTACTAATTGTACTTTATTTATTGTGTACATGGGCAATATTAAATAATCAAAAAAATTTCAAGAATTTTTCAAATGTCAGAGATTGATGTCAGAGAATAATTCAATAATTTTATGATTGTGATCTATAATATTATCTAAGTTTTTCATCAACTTTTCAAAATGGAAATCTAACAAAGAAAAAAACGGAAAGCTCTTGGTTTATTAAGTTTGTTTTTGGGATTATATTATTTGGAAAACCGAAGTAAACGTCGGCGTTGCTGTCGAAGATGGTGGGTACGACCGATCAATCAAAACCGTTTGCAATTTGGAGATGCTCATAATCTTTTAGAAGAAATGAGGTTGACTGATAGAGATATGTTTTTTAATTATACTCGATTGAGTGTTGAATTATTTGATGAATTATTGTCTATCGTGGGACCTCTTTTACAAAAACATAGCTATCGTAAATCTATTGCAGCTCAGGCTCAACTGGCGCTAACATTGAGGTAACAAAACAGCAGAAAATTTTGTTCTTTCTGAAATAAAAATTTTCTAGACATTTGGCAACGGGCGATAGTATTTCCACGTTATCATTCGCTTACCGAATTGGAAAATCTACTGCGTGCTGCATCATTAACAAAACATGCGATATAATTTGGAATACTTTGCACGATAAAGTGTTGATGGAACCAACTAAACAAAATTGGAGGAGCATAAGCAAAGATTTTGAAGAAATTTGGAATTTGCCCAATTGTGCAGGTGCAATTGATGGGAAACACGTGAGAATACGAGCGCCTACACATAGTGGTTCCCTTTATCACAACTATATGAAGGCTTTTAGCATTGTTCTGTTTGCAGTTTGTGATGCAAAGTATTTATTTACATATGTTGACATAGGGGCATATGGCTCGCAAAGCGATGGTGGTGTGTTGCGAAATTCGTCATTTGGATATAAATTGAATAACGGAATGTTAGATTTACCTGAATGTAGACCGTTTCCAGGAACCGAAATCGAAAAACCGTATTTTTTCATAGGAGACGAAGCCTTCCCATTACAAACTAATCTTATGCGACCTTTTGGTGGAAGAAATTTAACAAAAGCAGAACGAATTTTTAACTACAGGCTGTCGCGAGCTAGGAGGTGCATCGAAAATGCGTTTGGCATAATGGTTGCACGTTTTCGAATTTATCACTCAACCATTTTCAAAGATCCCCACAATGTAGACAAAGTTATTAAGAGTACAATATGTCTCCACAACTTTATTAAAAAAACATCATCAGCAAGCAAGAAATACGCTCCCCAAAATTTTTCTGACCACTTAATGGACAATTTATTCCTGGTGATTGGCGCTTAGAAGTTCCATGTGTTACTGCATTACAAAATACTTCCGCACTTCACAGGCGAATTGGGTGCCGCAATGCTAAGATTGGTGCATCAAATTACAGGGATTATATTAAAAATTACGTAAATACCTTGGGATCAGTACCCTGGCAGGATGATATAGACAATTTATAAAATAATAAGGAAATATTTTTTATTTTTAAAATAAAGTCAAAAATTATAAATATAACACTATAGTCTTGATTTAGAAATTTTTCGTTTTTGTATTACGACGCTTAAAATTTCATCTTTAAGGTCTTCTTTTAAATCTTCAGGTAGTTTCTCCATTTCACTCTGCAAATATAAACAAAAAGCCTCGGTTGTGGACATCTGCCGTTGTGACTCTTGCCGCAAATTATTAGAAATGGCTTCTAAAGTAGATGATACTTTTACTCCAATTTCATCGGTTATTCGCGTCCTTTTCTTATCTTTTTTCTATATCATGGGGTAAGGCACTATCAGATGGATATTGAACACATGGTGAAGATTTATTTGTGGAAGCAGGAGAAAGAATATTTAATGAAAAATCATCCTGCGTTTCCATAAAAATGTTCCTGACCATTTGTGTTTCACTAGTTTCAGAAGTAGAAGGTTCAGTAATACTACCAAAACTGGCATAAGTTTTTCTAGGTCTAATGACCTCGTCCAAAAAGGACATAATCTTATAAATTTCCCAATCTTTTTCTTTTATAGCCCCAGCACCACTTTTACTATTTTGCTCTCGTTGTTTTTTTAAACGCAAATATTTTTCTCTCAGCGATTTGAAATAGCTCTTAGCTTCGTCCCCTATAAACAAAAATAAATTGAGCCATTTTAATTATTGAATTATTTCAATATATCTACCTGTAGAATTAAATTCTTCACCTATTTTACTCCAAATCCTATCCTTTTTTTTAACATTTTTAAATTCCGATTTAGTTTTATCATAAAGGAAAGGGTACTCCATGACCAAGGAAATGAATTTTTCTGGTGTGCAAATTTTATCACTACTTTTGTTCATTTTACAAACGAAAGTCAAAATTTGTTTAATGCTATTAATTCGTTACCATAGTTTTTTTTAAGTTAAAATTAGAATTAGTTCCTTGCAAACTCCAAACTTTTGCGACTAATTCTAATTGAAAAAAAAAAGAAAAAAAGAAGTAATAAAAATTAATAATATTGTTATTTTCATAAATATGTCGATGACATAAACATTGACTTTAATTTGTATTTAAAGTTTGTAATGGTTGTTTTGCAAACGACCAGTAGAATACTTTTAAATAGCCAAAACTTTTTTGTGCCATGGTGTATGTTAGCTCGAAGGAATTGTAAAATATTAAAGAAAATATGATTTATTTTTTCAACTTTGACGCTCTGTAGTTCCGTTATTAATAACTCTTGGACTAAGGCAAGTTTAGCTAAATCGACTTATTTTGAATTGTACTGTATCTGGTAGAACGTTGTCCAGACCTTTCAGAGACACCCTATATTTATAATTTTCGATTTTATTTAAGAAATAAAAAAATGTTTCCATATTATTTTATAAATTATCTATATGATCCTGCCAAGGTACTCAGTGGCGTACCTACAGCTTTTGAGGCCCGGGGCGAAAATTTCCGGACCACCCCCCCCCTCGGTACGCCACTGAAGGTACTGATCCCAAGGTATATACGTCATTTTTAATGTAATCTCTGTAATTTAAAGCATCAATCTCAACGTTGCGGCATTCAATTCGCCTGCGAAGTGTGGAAGCATTTTGTAATACAGTAATAGATAAAATTTCTAAGTGCCAATCACCAGAAATGAATTGCATCAATTTTGAAAAATATGTATCTACTAGAACTTTAAATTAGATCTGTGACCAAAAAATTGACAAGAATTGGCGACTAGAAACAAAAGGACCGGTAGGATCGCCACTACCTTTGGAAACGAAAGAGACTCGAAAAGTCAGAAGAGTAGCCATGGTGGAAGAAAATCTCTTCTATAAAGAAACCGAAAGGTTGTTATATGGACCTGGTATCCGCGATTAATCCGTAGGTAGTCTTTATCGCTAATTTTTCGAGTCTCAACTTTAAACGCGTTTATCTCAAAACAACATTTTTCAAATTGGCGTGCACTTTAGCGCGAAAACTGTTGAAACAATCGACCTGAAATTTTGTACACATAGTAACAACATTATTCATTTCTATATGACGGAGCTGGATTTTTAAAATTTTGAAAAAAAAAACCGTTTTTTTAATCGTGAAAGTACCGTAAAATGTCCTCTTTTTTTTTAAATGTGCGTCATTTTTAAAAATTAACAAATTTGCAATTTACAATAATTCATCAAATAATTCAACACTCAATCAGTATAATTGAAAAACATATCCCTATCACCCAACCTTACTTCTTCTAAAGGATTATGGACATCTTTAAATTGCAAATGGTTTCGATTGACCGGTCGTACCCACCATCTTCGGTAGCAACGCCGACGTTTACTTCGGTTTTCAAAATATAATCCCAAAAACAAACTTAATACTTTCCGTTTTCTTCTTTGTTAGATTTCTATTTCAAAAAATTGGTGAAAAACTTAATTAATATTATGAATCACAATTACAATATTATTGAATTATTTTGCACATGAAATAATAATAATTATTATAAAAATCTTTGTTTTAAAAGTGGTTTTTTATTTCTCAAGATCTTATGTTTAATTTCACTCACTAATTTTATTGTTAATTTGGAGGTTGTGAACGTATTATTATTTTTTATTAACGTTAATTTTTGTTTTCCGCCAGGTGTTAATTTCGCTCACTAATTTTATTGTTAATTTGGAGGTTGTGAATGTAGCTTAACCGTTTTAATTCTGAAATAAAATTATAGCGTCTCGGCTGTCAATTATTGTTTTAAACGTTTATCCAAATATAGATGCTTTCACAAATGAAGACTTAAGGGAAATTGTTATAATTTATGGAGAATGTCAACGCATTATTTCTAGAACCTGCAAGGAGTTTTCTCGAAGATTCCCATTACGACCTACGCCTGATCGGAAGTTTATGAGAAGAGTACTTCGAAATTTAGGATTATTAGGCGTACAAATAAGTTTTGAGGGTTCTTTTTTGTAACTTTGAAACTTTATTCAGAGAAATTAGTAAAATGTGCTTTATTCAAAGTATTGGCCATCGTTAGCCACGACCTTGAGTTTGGCATGAATCTTGATCCAATAACTCCTCCAATTCAGTCTCACCAAACTTTGTTGGCTTTTCTCCGCGTTCTTTATCGTTGGTGTCAAAATCGCCACTCTTAAATCGGCGGAACCAGTACTCACACGTTTTTAGTGATGGAGCATGTTCCCCATATGCTTCACACAGTAATCGATGTCCATCAACTGCACTTTTCTTAAAATTAAAACAAAAAAGTAGCGCTTCCCGTAAATTGTGTTTTGTTGGCACAAAGGTTGACGTAGTTCGAGCACAAAGAAAGTATGTTGTTTATACTTGAGCAAAACGACACATACTGATTTTTAGCGGGAAATGATGACGCTTTAACATGAATATAGTCACAAGATGGTCCAATGCGATTTAATACTCGTTCTGGCATCTTTTGAAAACCCTCAAAACTTATTTGTATACCTGATATATGGATCTTTTGTAAAGAAACCTGACCGTAACGCACCGTTGATTGGTAATGAAGCTGTTGTTGTTTTCTTGAATATTTCCGCGCATCCCCAACAGCTTCATTAAATGATGCTGTAAGAGAATTAGGATTTAGTCGATGCACAATACATAAGATTTTAATAAAAAATAATATGCACCTCTTCCATTTCCATCTAGTTCAGAATTTACGACCTATCCACTTTGAGAGGCGGGTGAATTTCGCCGAGTAGCTCCTGATAAAAACTCAGTAAAATCCTGATTTTCTGGGGAATGTTATCTGGAGTGACGAGGCGAAATTCACCAAAAATGGCCTGTTCAATCGCCACAATTCCCATTGTTGGTCGGATGAAAATCCTCACGTGATCTGGGAAACAAATAATCAAGACTGTTGGTCGTGTATATTGTGCACAAAAAAATGATCGTGTAATTAATAATAATAATAATAATTAATAATAAGCGTCGTTATGTATGATGAGAATTTACTAAGTACAAAAACCTATATCCTTTGCTCACCCATTCCTTCAATCCTACATTTTCCTCCTTCAGGTCCTACTTATGCCGAAATAATTCGAAATGAAATTTAACCGTTCATGGACAGTCTCCTCTTGAACCAAATGCTACAAACATGGTACCAACACGACGGTGCACCTGTACATTGCATACGTCAGATATGGGACTTACTGAACAGCATTTTTGATGATCGGTGGATGGGCAATGACGGTCCTTTCT
The DNA here is from genome assembly GCA_013372445.1 of Hypothenemus hampei. Taxonomy (NCBI): domain Eukaryota; kingdom Metazoa; phylum Arthropoda; class Insecta; order Coleoptera; family Curculionidae; genus Hypothenemus; species Hypothenemus hampei. The sequence goes on along the minus strand of JABRWK010000386.1, from coordinate 46,660 downwards.
TATGACGACCAAGGTCGCCCGATGTCACACCCTTAGATTTTAATTTTTGGGGTACAATTAAATGAACTATTTATTCAGCACCACTAACGACTTAACGACTAAGGAAAACTGTCGAGAACGGGTACATGAAGTAATCCGAAACCTGAATCCAGAACAAATTAGAAAAGTAACCACCACCGAAGTGTTGAAGAGGTGTGAAAAACTTCTAGAAGTCGGTGGTGGCCACTTCGAACATCTACTTTGAGCCTATTCTTGGTAAATTTCGCATTATCACTTCAATAACGTTTTTATCGTTTATTTAGTTAAAAAAATAATCCCAAATTCCTCATATTATTAATCTTAGGTTTTAAATTGTCTGTCGTACCTGTTCTTGACTCCTTACTTGTTCGCGGCATAGAATAAACAGAATATTTAATGACGCCCCAGAAGTAAAAATGTAAATCCTTAAAAATGCTGTTTACTAAGTTCCCGATTAGACTCATACAATGTGCAAGAGCACTGTTGCAATGGTATCATGCTCAAGGGGAGGCCGCTTGAATGGTTCAATTTCACTACGAGCAAAGAATGTAGGTTTTTAAACCTTGTAAATTTTTATCATACATGATCGCGCTTATCGTGTTTTAGGTTCAACATGTCGTCGGTCCACTGCCAAAGGCACGAATGTGCAAAATATTGATTGTTGGGAAAATACAATTTTGCTAATTTTTACAACGTTAATGGATTGTTAAAATTGACTTGAACGTTGAAAAAAAACAATTTACATTTTTTCTATCTTACAAAATGAATCTTGAGAAAAAGGCTATTACAAAATTTAATTTTGTTAATTTTTGTCTTTTAAAAAGCACATTCGCTATTTTTCCATTGTGAAATTTTTAAGTTTTTATTTTGGTTTTTTTGTAACACAAAAAAAGTTTATTGAAACAAATAAATTGAAAGACAAACAAATTCTCAAACGGTCCCCTGCCACACTAGGCTTCAGTGTCATCTTCGGAATTCTCACTAGCGTTAGGTTCCGGTAGCCTGTCTCTAACTTGACCACTGCTTTTTAGACTATTATAAAATCGATGATACGAGCGTGGAATGATTAAATCTTTACACATCTTCTGTAGATCCTTGTATTTTGCTGCACTGACAGGTATATCTTCACTATAAGCCATTTGAATACGGGATTTAGGACGACCCACCGATTTCTTCACACATTCTACTTCAGTGAAATTTTCTTCTGTAAAGTTTAGTTTATAAAATATTTTGGACGGTTCATTTTTCAGATAGCGAAGCCAGCAAACTTTACGCCATGGAATTTTGTTTAAATTACAAAAATTGGAAGAAAATGCCTTGAAGTCCTGAAAATCTTGGAATGTCTGGATGTCCACACGAAAAGGATAGGGTAAATTTCGTGCACCTCGTATTAATTGGGCCCATTCGTCAGGAGTGTATACAGGGACATTCTTAGCCTTTTTCTCAATCTTAGAATGAACCGAATCGCACTCCATTTCAGTGTGCCCTGTCTCAAAAAATCGGTGATCAATCGTCTTCAGAGTTGGATGAGATGCAAGTGTCTGCAAACACATGACAGCGAAATATGAATTTTTTTGTTGCCCACTGCAACCGTCTGACATCATTCGAACTGTTTGAATATCCTTATGAGCCAAAATATACTTAGACACGCAAGTTGATATCTCTATGGATCCTCTGCACCCCTGTGTTTCATTCCACAGGTAACATACAACGTCTTGATTTCCTAAATTGTACATTGTTAAGTTATAAACGGCTAATTTGCGTAAATAAAAAATTTGACTGGTTTCTCCTTTTGGGGTGCAGAGTACTGCCTGCAAATCAAAGTTGAAAGCTAATACAGTCTTGTCGACTTTGGCGATTTCCTTATCCTCATTTCTGGTTTGTCTTGACAAATCTTTTCTTTCAAGATGTTTTCTGTGGTCGGTTTCTTGCAATGTCTTTTCCCCTTCTGATAAATGTTTATATGTTTGACATTTCTTGCAGATATCTTTCTTAGGTTTAAAAAAACCCAAGTTGTATTCATTAAAAATACGTCTATACGTTTCCATTGATACTGCTTGAATACCCTTCGCAATACAATTATCCTTGTAGAGTCGGTACATGATACTGATATTGAGGATCGAATCCAGATACTTTTTGTGAGTTGTCTTACGGCAATAGTGGGACTCGACGGCGGGAAATGACAAAATATGCTGTCGTATCAATTGTTCATTTTCAGGACTTATTTTGTTTGGTGGTATATTTTTACCACGTTTGTCCTTTTTGAGATTTCCACTTAACGAACGTTTCTTGACTGCTCCTCTCATAAAAGCATCTGTTACATTTAAAGTAGCCATAAAAAACTCCCGACAGACAATACGACGAATGCTGTTTACGGTGAAAAAATACTGGCAAGTATAAGCTCTTCTAGAATTTTCGATATTGCGTGTAGTTCGTTTTTTCAAATTTTGTTCAATATGATTTAGTAAGAACTGACGCTGGTCATTAACAGAAGATAAGTTTCGGAATTCAGTATAAATTTGAAATCGATCAGCTTCGTCAACGTTTTGGCAACATTGGTGCTTTCGCTTGTCAAAGCATGGAGAAGGTAAAAGAGGCTTTGCTGATTTTTCAATGCCTCGATAACCAACGTAAGCCTCACCTTTCATCCTTTTATTTTTTCTAACATTGTTCTTCCACATCTCTTCGTTTCTTTTTTTTTTCTTTATGGCACCTGTTTCATCACTCGGCCTTTTTGAAGAATTTTCCTTATCAGAGAAACTATCTGAAATGTCACTCGAAGAAGGTGAGGGTTCGTAATTATCGGAAGACGAAGAAGAGAAATCAGAAAATTCGTTATCTTCATGGGGCATCATTTTCTGGAACGATCGGGGTCGCATTATTGCTATTGCAATTGTTAATTCATGTAATTCTCCAGATTTAAAAAAATATTTTTCTTTTATATTTTTAACATTTCATTTCACTAACATTTCAATTACGAAATAAGGGAACACTGACTAATTCATTCTAATAATATTTTGACGATCCATGACATTTCGGAGTACGAAATTGTCACTTTCGTTTTTTTGGTTGCGTAAAATGTCATAAAACTTCAACATACGCGATTTAAGTATGGGTCAATACTTTATCCGCAAGACATTGAACGTTTTCGCGGATTTGGCGGCAGCTTTCTGCTCAAATAACGAATTAATTAAGTAATAATTCGTAATTTCCATGTTTTTGCACATTCGTGCCTTTGGCGGTGGACCGACGATATGTTCAACGATCTACGTCTTGATTTCCACATTTTGAAATTATTTGAGGATTCTTTTCGAACCAGAAATGGGAATTAGGGTGAATTAACAGCCCATATGCTTCAATATTGTCACGATATAAGAATGCCAGGTTATCATTTTTACCACACGCAGCATTCTTGACCTTCCTTCTTTACAATTACTAAAATACCTGCGTCAGCTCTAATTCCGACAACAATTAGAATCATCGTGACACGTGGCTTCCCGACAAAACGGAAATAACGATAAGATGCGAACGACCCTGGGATGCCGCGCGGTTAATAACTCGTCCAGCCAACAACGTTGTGCAATCTTACGACCCCTTACTCAAGCTGACAAAGCAAACCAACAAAAATACAATGACTATGCATCCACATGTCGATTCCAAGAACCCAGAAATAATAAGATCCATTGTACAAAGGGGTATAAATAACCGCCGAAATATTGGCAAGAGAGAGTCCGACAGGTACTTCTCACGACTGAAGTTGTGCGCGTTAACTAGTACCCCGCGTTGGGGGTAGTTCCTACCGAAGTTCCGTCGGGTTTGTGTAGTTAAAAGTGCCATCACCACGGTTAGTCCCGAGGCAAGTGTATTTCTTTTATTTTGTAAGCAACCTAATTTGGTTGTAAGTACCCCATTGGTATTTTATAATTACTATAATAAATAGGGGATTACTGCTCTGAAGTTCTGTCGTTTGATTTAGTTCACAAAAGATCCCGGCTGGTCACTTTAAGAGTGATAGTTCACGATAAACGTGACAATATAATCTTGTGTATCGACGAAATACCAAATCTCTGACAGCATCTCCCAATGAAGCTCTTGGATGTGCGTTGAAATACGCAAAAACTACAATAGCTTTATCATCCACAGAACGTGCATTATTCTCGGGTTTTTTGACAAAAGATCCATACGTCAACAAATTACTTCGCACAAGCTGCCGATTAAGAGGAGGTTGTTTGTTCTAAATTGATGCTGATTCAATTGATGATTCGATAGATAGAGTATAGCAGGTTTTATGTATTTTATTGTAGTTAGTGGACTGTATAAATTACAAACATGCATACATGATGACTGTTAGTTTTTTAATGGCTACTTGTCAATTGTCTATCTATCTAAAAGCGCCCTCTAGCAATGTTGCCAAGTGCACTTAACAAAATTAACTTAAACAGAGGTCTTAACGGGAACTCCGATGGAACTCACTGCAGATTTGAACAATTATGCGCTGACATTCTCCATAAATTATAACCACTTAAGCCCGGTTTTATAGATTCGAGTTAACTCTTAGTTTAACCTTCGGGGTAGGGCGCCAAGTCTGTCAGACCCAATGATATTTTAAATCATCGGAAAATCTAGATTACATTCGGCATTACCCTTCTACTCCACCTATCTTCCTAATTACGCATTTAGTGCAGACAGTGGAAATCTTGTGTTGTTTTAAGCCTCCGGTTAAAATATTTCTTACTAAAAGTCTGTGAAACCCGACGCCCCTTTGCGCGGTATTATTATTTTTATTATTAAAGGTTATTTAATTTCGGTAGGTGGTATCAATTTTATTATTATGTTATTATTAATTTGATTTTTAGTCAATTTGCTTTTAAAATGAGTTACAAAAAAGAACAAGAAGATCTTCAGCATTTATTTGATGAATTGAGGGAAATTAAAGAACCAGATGACGAAGAAGATGAACTGTCTGGAGAGGAAGATTATACAGGGTGTCCCAGAAATAAGTGCCATAATTTGAACAGGAGGTAGAACTCATCAAAAGCAACAACTTTTTCAAATACATTTTTTGTGTAAAGGGCATAGTTTTCCAGTTCTCTTAATTAAAAGATTTATTATACAGGGTGTTCGGAAATTGACGAAAAAGCTTTACGTAGTGATGTTCGTCAATAAATTGTGAATCGAAAACTTTAATACAAAAATGTTGTAATATGGTTCCTGTGTACTCAGGAGCTATTTCAAAGAAGCATACATTTGGCAACCTTGTGTCAAGATAAATCAAAATAAAAAAAATGTCAAAGTCGTACATGTGTTTGAAATTACGAAAACTACCATAAAATGATGTATTGAACTACAATTTAATGTAATTAACTGATAATTATTATAATTTAACACATGTTCAAAGTGACACCCATTTGCTTCTAGACACAATTGCAGCCTCCGTGGTATATTTTGAATTACGCGTTCTAACATGTTAGGAGCAATCTCTGCTATTGCCGCGTCAATTCGATTCCTGACATCGTCGGCATTAAGTGGTGGTGTTGCATATACCTTTTCTTTGAGAAAACCCCAAGCAAAGAAATCTAAGACATTTAAGTCAGGGGACCTTGCGGGCCATAGGATTGGACCTTGCCGACCAATCCACTTGTTTGGAAAATGTATGTTTAGCCAGTCTCTTACATTACGGGCATAATGAGCAGGAGCGCCATCATATACACTAGATTGTGTCGTAGATTCAGTGGAATATTATCGATAATTTCCTCCAATACGTTGAGATATGCATTGGCATCGAGACGATTTGGAAGATAAAGTGGTCCAATTATTCTGTCATTTATTATCCCTAGCCAAACATTGACGGAAAATCTTCTTTGGTGGCCATATTCAAGGAACTTGTATGGATTTTGTTCTGCCCAGCAGTGAGTGTTGTGAGAATTGAAGACACCATCTCTGGTAAACATACTTTCATCGGACCATAGAATGCATTTCAAAAAGTTGTCATCATCGTTCATCCTATTTAACATCGTGTTACAAAAATTTATTCGAGATATGTTATCATTTTCGTAAAGTGGCTGAACTTTGGAAAGATGATATGGATAGAGGAGATTTTCTCTTAAAATTGAATGAACAGTTTCGTTACTGGGAATGTTAAATGTTGCAGCTACGTGTCGTGTGCTCACGGAAGAATCTTCTTCTACTGCTTGTAAAACTTGTTCCTCGAAACGTATTGTTCGTCTTCCTCTTGGCCTACCAGCATTGACATTTCTCCAAGTAAAGGAACCATTTTCACGAAGGTGTTGATCCAATCTTCGAAATACATTCCCTGATGGATGTCTCCTATTCGGAAAACGAAGACCATATTCTCGCACTGTTTGGTTGGAATTTCCATTGCAAAAACCGTATACCATGATCATATCACAGTATTCGTTATTTGTAAAACGCATTATGTGAGAAAGAAGATGAGAAATTGAAAACTGATTACAAACAATACAATTTTATGTCATAAATTAGAATAGCCTTCACATTTGACAGATTAAATTGTTTATAGGATAACATGCTGCCAAATTTATTTTTTGAAAGAAAATTAGGTATTCAAAAGATTTTAAAACTAAATTATGAGATTAAGAAGCATAATTCATAATTAAAGTTCATCAAAAAATAATGGGTGAATGCTATTTTACTGTTTTATATTCGTGGATACCGGCGCGGATTATTGTTATTCATATAGCATTTTACAGTTTAAGAACCTCTTAAAAACTTAAGAAGCGTCTTAGAGCATTTTTGTATTAAGGTTTTCGATTTACAATTTATTAACGAACATCACCACGTAAAGCTTTTTCGTCAATTTCCGAACACCCTGTATTCCGCTACCCGCCTATGGCATCTAATATAGTTTACTCTTTTTCAAATCCTTCGCATAGGTACGTACTGAGTTTTTTGCCTGCTTCCTGATATGAAGTGATAAACTTGACCCATTTTCGCGTTACTGTTTACGTTTGGCATGTCCTTTTTTTTAATATCCAATAAACGCGTATAATTAAGACAAGTGTATTGGTCATTTGAGTTACGTTATTAAAATCATTTAAATTTTTAACTTACCTACAAAAAAGGTTACATTAAGTATTGAAAATGTCTTCCATTATTATCAAAACATAATTGTATACGGCGTTGAAAATTTTCTTCCACCCTCAGTAGCGTTTCCCTATCATTCCGAATTATTCTGGCGGCATTTTCAACACGCCCTCGTAGCTCCTCAACTGTATTAATGGGAGTGGAATACACTATCTGTTTCATATGGCCCCATAAATAAAAATCACAAGGATTTAAATCTGGGGATCGAGGGGGCCACGCAACAGGACC
>JABRWK010000386.1:18698-30137 GCA_013372445.1 Hypothenemus hampei | reverse complement strand
GATGGCGAACATTTTTGGGGTAGTGGGTCGAATTTTGTTAATTTTCTTTTTTAGTACCACCTCGTGGGTCACTAATTTTTTTTTTTGGTTCTCACTTTTACAATCCTCTAAAAAATTTCAGTTCCTTTTTGGCATATTTGACTGTTTCTTCTCTTTTTTATAATATACAGTATGTTCCCTTAAGTTGTTAACATATGGAAAACTTTTTTATTTTTAGTTTTACGAAAAAAAGTTATTCTTTGTAAAAAGTTCTGCATGTTCCCAAACCCAAATTGGAACTATCAAATGTCAACAATTTTGAGTTGTATACGAGGTACGTCAAAAAATATAATTTACATACAAGAGTAAAGTACTTTTCTTTTTAACAATATCGCAAATTGTCATTAATAAAAGTTGTTTAGCACTTACTACAAGATTGAAATATGCAATCACATCCATCTATCTTAAAAAAAACACTTTTTTAAATAACCATAAAAATCAATGCGAGGGTCAGTAAAAAGCCCACGTGGGTCAGTGTCTGACCCGCGGGTCATAGGTTCGCCACCACTGTCCTAGAAGCTATTTATCTGATTTCCAAAGCTTGGAATCGCGTTTCCCAACAAACTATAGCAAACTGTTTTGCACATGCTGGATTTCATTCATTTGATGAAGATGATCTGTCTTTAGCAGAGTGGATTCGGTTACATAACAATACACATGAAGATGAGGACGGGCTACCATTAGCTGAATGGGTCCGCACTTTGCCATTAAGTCACTTGGCAACTCAAGAAAGTTGGGAAAATTTCGAAAATATTGATAGAGCTTCAAACGGAGGAAAATATGACTGAAGATGAAATTTTAGCTAGATTATCTTCAAATTTGAAGTTAGAATTAAACAATGACGAGAAGGAACTGGATGAAACTCCCAAATTACAACCACCTACCATAACGGACGCTTTTTCAGCATTCGAAAAAATTCAGCTTTTTTTCACTTTCAATCCATCCAATTTAAATTTACATTTGGAAAAAACTATTGGAACAAATTTTTTGGATAAGAAAAAAATACAAAGTAAAATAACAGATTATTTTGTTGAAAAGTAGTATATACAGGGTGAGTCGGGAGGATCGTGCCAAACTTCAGGAGCGTGTTGTACGTGAAAAATAAATGCAAAAAAACTCAAATGTTCTTATCCGATTTTCATTTGTTTACAAGTTATAGCGTAAATAAAATTAAAACAGAAAATTCCAAAAATTTCGGAATTTCATAAATTAGCGTTTGGGTTATCACCGTGGTGTGTTAATAAATGTTCAAAAATATCACCATTAACTTCTAAACATTTGCGACTTCATCTATGAAGAGCATTCGTTGCGCTACTGATTGTTTCATGCCTTTCTTGAATAGCAGCTGCAGCATTTCTAACACGTCGAAGTAGTGCATCCCGAGTGTTCACTTTTACTCTGTACACTTCATTTTTCAACCAACCCCACAAACAATAGTCTAGTGGTGTGAGGTCTGGAGACCTTGGAGGCCAACTAATAGGACCACCACGACCAATCCACTGCAGTCGAAAATATGACACAAGATAAATGAATTCAAAATATCTGCTATCAGAGTATTTGAAAAAAGATTTTTTAACTTAGCATATGTATTAGTCCATAAGAAGATGGAGCAAATTTTTTAAATTTTTTGTACTAGCATTTTTGGGCCGTAAATGCATATTATATCAATATTATTTGTTTACTATTTTGTTTTTATGATAAATAAAACGTATTGAAATTTATAAAATAGTGTTTGGATATAGCGACCTACTGTTATAACGACCAGATTTCGTTGATCCCTTCGACGTCGTTATAATTAACATTATTACATTAGTAAGTTTAAAATCAAAATTAGTTGAAAGAAATATTTACAATGGTTCTGTGACATCTTTATGGAGAATTTTCCATAAAATTGGTTTTCGCCACAAAAAAGATGATCCACGTAGAGGCCTGATGGAGTTACCGAATATTGCCATAAAACGTGTAAGGCTTCTGACAGAATATGTAAAACTGAAAAATCTGAAGACTTTTCAATTCGTGTATCTGGATGGAACATGGATTTTTAAAGATGGCACTGTTGGGTGGTCGTGGCAAGATCAGGATGTCCGGAGTGTAAAAAAAAACCAAGGATGGTGGACCAAAGTTGCTATTATTTGCATTTACAGACCAGCATGTAACACTTTCCGTAAATATTTTGCTTTTTAGATACATAGTTCTTAATGCTGGAACGAGTGAAGGGTTCGTTAAAGAGGCCGAATTAGTTTTTTGTTCCCAAACTACAGCAGCAGATTAAGATGAGGAAATGAATTCTGAAAACTTTTTACATTGGTTTGAGTTTCAACTCTTGCAGCATTTAGAGGAACCATCCGTAATTATTATGGATAATGCTAGTTACCATAGCACAATATTAAATGAGGCTCCAACCATATCGAACAATAAACAAGAGCTTGCAGACTGGCTTAAAAAAATAACATTGATTTTGATAAGAACATGCTGAAACTGGAGTTACTGAATCTTGTTCAACAGTAAGATTTACATTTGAAAATCACACCAAATTTATGTTTATTTAAAAATTTGTAGACATAAACAACCTCCAGTGTATGCAGCTGACCAAATGGCGTTAGATCGTGGGCACATTGTACTTAGATTTCCACCATATCACTGCATATTTAATCCCATTGAGCTCATTTGGGGTATTACTAAAACGCAGTACAATAAACTTGTTGGATCAAATGGTATTCGGTCAGTTGCAAATTCTCTACAGACGGGGAAAAGTGCGCTTCAGCATGTTACACCACAGATGTGGGAAAAAACAATAGCCCATACAGATCGAATTATTCAGGACTGGTGGGAGAGAGAAGTCCGTTTTGATAGAGAAAATATTGATCCTATAATTATTAATTTAAATGAAGATTATAGTGAAGATGATTTAATATTTTCATCAGATCCTGACTGAATTACACAGGTCTGCGACATTAAACTTATTAGATAATGCCAATAGCAACTAGTGAAATATAGAATAACCGGATATAAAATCTTGTTTCTAGAAAAAGTACGAGAGAAGCTATGGACTTACCACCTTCTCTCTTTTCTTAATGATTAAATCCGTTATTCCTTTTTTTGTTCTCCTTGAGGAACAATTTCAGTAATTTAATTAAGTAATTCCAAGCAACTAGTGAAATATAGAATAACCGGATATAAATTCTTATTTCTAGAATGAATACTCGGCTAAGTTCCGACATATCATCCCTATTTGTTAAAATAAAAATTAATTTAAAAGTAAAATTCATGATAATAGTGATGGTTACGTTGCAAACAATTTTTTAATCGCAGACCTGTGTTATTAAAAAATAAATTGTTTACTGTTCTCACCTTAACAAAACATAAAATTTATTCAAGAATTATTTTTATTTAAAGGGTTAGATGCAGTCAGAATTTTCAAAAAATCGATTTTTTTGCATTTTCTTAAAGTTAAACATATCAAGAATAGTCCCTGAAAATTTTAAACCGATCCGATAAATAGTTTTAGAGATATCCTACAATAACCGTAGCAGCGGACTCCCTGAGATCCGCTGCTACGTCATCCACTGCCCCTATAACGGACCGTAAATTTGTATTTCTATTTAAGAGCCCTATTTTTCACATCGCACATCGGCAGAAGGCCTATTATATGGCCCAGGAGTAGACGATTCCATGTAAGTAATTTTTTATTAATGATTTAAGGGATTTCATATACATGAAACCTTTAAATACGTTTTTCTCAAAACTATGTTCTTGGATACGGTGGCCACTCTCTTGTAAAAACTACTCGGTGGCTTTCGATGAAATTTATACAACATATTCTAGACACTAAAAACTTGTGCCTGATCGAAGGATTTTTTTTAAACCAAAATTTATATGTTTTATAAGCAATAAACTATCAAGTTTTCTCCTCAAAATTCATAAAATAAGTTCAACAGGCCACCAATTTGCGAAATTTGAAAGAAACCGAAATGCTTCGATCGGGCACCAGATAAACTCTTAAACTAACTATATATTTTTTATTGATTTTAGATAAACCATTCCGACGTACTGGTGGCCACCGCAAAGCGCTTTTTTAAGAGAGAAGTTTACAATTGAATTGATAACTTTGTTTAGAATAACTTTTTTTTCTTAATTTTCGTGATATGTATTTGAACTATAGTGCCTAAACGTTGGTATTATGTTTTACATAAAAAACACTGTAAAACAGTTTAAAAAATGTGATTGAAACTATCGATTTTTCTACACTCCTGACTGCATCTGACCCCTTAAAATCACAACTTTTTAAACGTGACATGAGTACAACCTGATTGTGTGAGGTTATGTATAGTCCGTTTATTATAAAAGCAGACTGACTTCACAATTGAGAATGAATTGTTGCCAAGCAGCAAATATAGTTTTATGTTTGTTTATTGCAATGCAATTTGTGCGTCTAGTTACCCCGTTTTCGGACCAACCTGATGCGACATTGACACATATTTTCGGGATTTTTGATTGAATTGTCAAAATTTTGAACGCAAACTTTGCTTTTTGTACATTTCTTGTTTTTCGAGTCTTTTGAGTGTATTTTCCTTCGATTTATTATTATTGTTTTATATTAAAACCTGTTCTTTTAAGAACAAATCTGTTAAATAATGTCGAAACACTTAAATAGCCGGGGTAAACAACTCGTTGCATCTTTGATTCAATATTTTGAATAGGAGCGAAATAACAACGGTCCTTTCTTGCCTTTAACCGCTGTGCGAGAAGTAAGCTTATTCTATATTATTAAAATTAAAAAAATTGGGAAAAAATACGTTACAGCGTGTAGCTGCAGCACTTAACTTGGGACATTCTACTGTTGCGGCATTTCCAAAACAATGAAATCTGGCGGAGCATTTAATTCACCTAAGAAAAACGTAATAGGGTAAAGAAAGTCATCATGACCCAACTTTAGACACTGGCGAAATTCGTAATACTATTTATGACTTTTATAAAACCCGTAAGTTTAAGTTTCTTTTATCTGTTGGGTCTACGCCAATCTCCTTAATTAAACAAATAAACACACCACTAATTTTTGAATTCTGGGCATATTTATATATTTTATATTTAATTTAATAATAGAATGTAAATATTAAGGAAACCAAGTTACGTTAGTTTTTTGGATGAAGTTAAACGAAAAGAACTATTCAGTGGCTGTCGTTCATCACTTCGCGTTTTACTAAATGAAATCGGTTTCCAATGGCTAAAAGAGAACCCAAGAAGAGGACTTATGGAACTACCAACCGTAGCGGTAAAGCGTGTCGAATTTTTACGATCCTACATGCATGAGAAAAAAAAAGGCTTACGGCAATTCGTTTTTTTAGACGAAACATGGATCTTTCAAAACGGAACAATTAGTCATTCCTGGCAAGACGACAATGCAAAAAGTGTTAGAAAGATTAAAGTAGATTCTAAAAGGCATGTTTCACTCATTGCAAGGCAAATTGTATTGAACAACTAAAATATTTTTTTAATCAGACATATCATTCTTCATGCGGGAACTGTAAATGGTTTTGTCGAAGGTGCACAAACCATATTTTCGTCAAAAACGCAACTCACCGATTATCATGGTGAAATGAATCGGGACAATTTCCTCAAATGGTTCGAAGATGGTTTGCTAAAAAATTTAACTGAACCATCAGTTATTGTCATTGATAACGCTCCATACCACAGTATGTTGCTAGAGAAAATACCAAATGGAACATGGAATAAATCCAATATTCAGAATTGGCTACATACAAAAAATATCGAATATTCAACAAATATATTTAAAAGTGAACTTTTAAGCGACAACAGCGAAAGTAATTTTCTGTCTGATAGTTAGAAAAAAATTAAAAATCTATCATTGCTTTTTTAAACTTTCTTAACCCATTTTCATAAAAAAATATTAAAGTGACTATTACTATTAAAATCCAGTTTAATCCGAGACGTTCCAAAACTATGTCAAGTTTGGCAACACTGCGTGTTATTTGCATGATGACGTAAGTCTGCTTTTATAATAAACGGACTATGGTTTTTCCTTTCGGTTTACATTACAAAGGAAGTTTGACAACGTGGCTTAAAATATACGTGTGACGTCACTTCAAGCTTACGTGAGTTTGTAAAATTACGACTATATGCCTTTTTATTATTGTAACCAGGGCTGCGACATTTTGGGGAATAAGAAAAGTCAAATAAAATTGACATATAGTTGACAAAAGAAATATTCATTGTTGAATCATATACAATTAAATTGCTTTTTTGTATTGGTCCATTGTATTGAACTAAATACAGGGTACGCGATAGTTGTCCAGCTGAAAATTGAATATGGACGTCATGTGAATTATGCTTTCTATTCAGCAGTCCAACCGATGTCCCCTCCTGTCATTCAAATACTTTAAGCACATAGGCGTTCATGTAGGGATATAGATTCCAAAATTAAATTTTAGTAGCAAATGAAAAATATTTTTAAACTTTAAAAATGTATTAAAACAAAATTAAAAAACTATTATTAACAATTTGTTAAATTTACTTTAATAATAAGAAGCGCTATTAACCATGCATTTACTACAGTTCGAAGTTAAAAGTCAGAAAACGTCAAAAAAAAATAAAAAAAACTAAAATCTTGCACGCCTATGATTCGGTATAGTTTTCATTCCCCAAAATGTCGCGGCCCTGATTCTAACTGACATGACACTGACAAATAAATAATATATTTAACAAAGAATATAAAGATAAAGAAGGTAAGCCAAGCGACTGTAGTATTTTTTACAAAAGAACTTGATTATTTATTAAATACAGAAAAAAGACTTAACATGGAAATGTCTCTTCAAAAAACAGATTGTAACTAACTTCACGCCGAATCCTCCATATTGCATTTTTGGCAACATTGCGATGTTGCCATCGCCACATCACTCCCCCCCAGTGGTTACGTCACGATTGTACGGCGCTTGTTTTGAAAGTGACGGATTTTTTTCTGGGTCCATTATAAGTGCGTAGCAATGTTGGGGTTTCGGATAAAGAATTGGCCAACTGGAGATTGTCTTCTTTTGCCAAATGTGCCGGTTTGAGTCTATCAGTGGAAACGCTGACTTGTGCGCCATTGATCTTAAGCGTAAAAACATCATTGAGGCGGTTCAGAACTTGATATGGACCCGTGTAAGGATTTTCTAGAGGCTTCCTAACAGCGTCAGTCCTTAAGAAAACGTGTGTACAATTGAAAAGGTCCTGAAATTGGAAGATTTTAGGTTTGTAATGATGAGCAGTGGGAACGGGACTTTTTCGCATGTGTTCCCGGAATTTTTCCAAGAAGACTTGTGGATCCAGCGGCGAATCCTCGTTGAAGAAAAACTCTCCTGGCACTCGAAGAGTGGTGCCGTAGAGCATCTCGGCTGCAGAGGATTTGATGTCGTCTTTATAACAAGTGCGCAAACCTATCAAAACAGAAGGAAGGAGGTCAATCCAAGGTGTACCTTGATGGCACATGAGAGCTGCTTTCAGCGCACGGTGCCAGCGCTCAATCAGCCCATTGGCACAAGGATGGTAGGGTGTAGTATGGATGCGCTTAGCTCCAACGAGGTTAGTAAGTGCTCGAAACAATGTTGATTCAAACTGTGTGCCCTGATCCGTAGTAATCGTCTTGGGACATCCAAAACGAGCAATCCAATGTGAGAAGAAGGCAGTGGCAACTGATTCAGCAGCAATGTCAGCCAAAGGAATGGCTTCGGGCCAGCGACTGAAACGGTCAATCATGGTAATTATTAACCTGAGGAAGAATAATAAGATCCAAATGAACGTGGTCGAATCTATGGTCAGGCATGTTAAATTTATTAGGTAAGCGCTTATTATGACGAGAAACCTTGGCTCTCTGGCATGGTATGCACGTGCGACACCATTGTAAAATGTCTTTTTTCATGTTTTTCCAGACGTATTTTTGCCGAATTTGATGGCAAGTGGCTCTGCCACTAGGATGAGAAAAACCATGAATAGAAGCGAAGATCGTTTGTTGAAACTTCTTGGGAATGTAAGGCCTTAAATAACCTGTGGAAACATCGCAATAAATAGGACATCGATCCATAACGAGTTTCTGAAGTTGAAGTGAGGACTTGTCCTTAAGCAGCGCTTGGAGTACATCGTCATTTTCTTGAGCAGAATGAAGCTCCTCAAAACTGACAATCGAGGGCATGTCAATGACATTAATGCGAGAAAATGCATCGGCCACGGTATTCTCGGAACCTGCAATGTACACAATCTCAGTAGTAAATTGGGAAATGTAGTCTAAATGTCTCAACTGTCTAGGTGATGCCTTATCAGAACGTTGTGCAAACGCATATATCAACGGCTTGTGATCCGTTTTAATGATGAAAGGTCGACCATCTAAAATGTGGCTGAAATATTTGACGGCACGGTACATTGCAAGGAGCTCCCTGTCATATGTACTGTACCGGGATTCTGTCGGGGTAAGTTTCTTGGAAAAGAAACCGACGGGTTTCCAATCGGTGTCTACTTTTTGTTGCAACACCGCACCAATTGCGGTATCTGAAGCATCCGTAATGAGGACTAAATGAGCTTTAGTTGACGGGTGCACAAGAAGGGTTGCTTGGGCCAGACTATTTTTACAGGCTGCAAAAACCTGTTCGGCTTCTGGAGTCCACGGAATAGGCCTCTTGTCGTTCTTCCTAGAGTCCTTCAGAAAATCGTGGAGTGGGGCTTGTAGTTGTGCAGCCTTATCAATGAAACGCCTATAATAATTAATAACACCTAGAAAACGTCTAAGTTGAATTATGGTCTCGGGTTTGGGATATTGAAGTATAGAGTTAACCCGTTCGGTAGGTGGTCGAATTCCATTCTTGTCAATGAAATAACCCAAAAATTCAATTTCAGATACACCGAAAATGCACTTGTCGATATTAACTGTTAACCCATATTGTTGAAAACGATCCAAAACGGCATGTAAATGATGTTCATGTTCAATTTGGGAGCTTGACATGATTAAAATGTCATCAATATAGCAAAAAACGAAATCGAAATCCTTAAGAACCTCATTCAAAAATCTTTGAAAAGTTTGGGTGGCATTTTTCAAACCAAAAGGCATAACAACAAATTCAAAAAGACCAAAAGGAGTGCGGATAGCAGTCTTCTCGATGTCGTCACCATGCATCGGTATTTGATGGTAAGCCTTGTTGAGATCCAATTTACTAAAAATGGTTTTCCCGTGAAGAAGTTCCGCACAGTCTAAAATAAGGGGAAAAGGATAACGATCCGGACGCGTCTGTGCGTTGAGACGTCTGTAGTCCCCGCAAGGTCTCCAATTGCCATTCTTCTTTTTGACAAGGTGTAAGGGACTGGCCCAGGGACTACAAGAGGGCCTGCAAATACCTTTTTCTAAGAGATAAGAAAACTCGGCTTTGGCACATTTTAACTTGTCGCCATGAAGTGGTCGTGCTCGTTCGACAACAGGTTGCCCATCAGTAATTATCCTATGGGAGACTAATGTGTCATTTACAGGGCGCGCTCGAAAGGTTGGAGTAATGACATCCAGAAATTTATTCAAAATATGAGTATACGGGCTCGAATTATTAATCAAGGAAAGACTATGCTCGGTGAGAAGAGAAATTCCACCAAAAGAAGTTAAATTCGTCTTTGAATCAATAAGGCAGCGCCGTTGGAGGTCAATGAGAAGGCCAAAATGGGATATAAAATCGGCTCCAATGATGGGTGATTTCACGTCTGCGACTATGAAACACCAGAGGAATTCCCTACGTAAACCTAATTCCAATTTAAGGAGTTTCTCACCGTATACTGAAATTTCGGTGCCATTAGCCGCAAAAAGTTTGCTTTGCTGACAGGGTTGTTTCAATTTTTGATTAAATTGACGCGGTAAAACCGAAACAACTGACCCAGAGTCAATAAGAAAACGACATTTTGATGCTCTGTCGAATAGATGCAAACGAAATTCCTGGATTTGACCAAAAGCCTTGCTGCCGCCTGCCGATTCCGCAGACGACAGCGTGTCTAGTTTTCCGGATTGGTTTTGGGCTTGAAAGTACATGGCTGTTGACATTTCCGCGCAAGACCCTGGAACTTCCTATGATAGTAACATACCTGTGAAGTCGACGGTGTGCGTGAACGACTTTTTGTGGTGTAACGATTACGGGATCGCAAATGTTTAAGTTCCTCCGAGAGTTGTGAAATGCGGGCTTCCAACTGTACGATGCGTTGGTCAGCCGTACCAGACACTTGAGAAACAGCTTGGATAGAGTGAACAGGGGTGAACTCGATGATCTTGTCGGCCATCATCGCCAAGGTATCCAAACCATCCGAACTGGTTGCGTGAATTGAACGCACGCTTATTGGGAGACATTGTAAAAACATAGTCCGCAAAAAATCGTCCTGGACTTGTGCTCCAGCCAACTGACGCATCTCTTTTAGGAGATGGGAGGGTTTTCGGTCCCCTAATTCCATTTGCCTCAAAAGTTTGCTAACCTTGATTGTTTCAGACTCCTCAAATTCCTTGAAAAGTCGCTCCATAAGATCAGTATAAGGTTGTTGGCTCCTGGGTCGACGCAAAAAGTCCGAAATAAGATCTGCGACTTCGGGTTCCAGAGCGGCAAGCACGTGATTAAACTTAGTCAATTCAGAAGTGATGCGAGCGGTGGAAAACTGTGCTTCAAGTTGCATCTTCCAGATGGAAACGTCTTTCTTCCAAATCGGGGGAACTCTTATAGACACGTGGGCGACTTCCGAAGGCATTACTTGAGGCTGACTAGTCGAAGGCGGAGGGATAGTTTCCTCGTTGGACATGATGACGAGCAAAAATTAATTAGATCACGTCGGGGTCACCAATTGTAGTATTTTTTACAAAAGAACTTGATTATTTATTAAATACAGAAAAAAGACTTAACATGGAAATGTCTCTTCAAAAAACAGATTGTAACTAACTTCACGCCGAATCCTCCATATTGCATTTTGGCAACATTGCGATGTTGCCATCGCCACACGACTACGCCCATCACGCCATCTATCGAGTGAGTTGTACATAAAATTTAGCCGCGATTTTCAATTTGTGTTTCGGTAACTAGGTAGCTTAAATACATAATAAATAAATTCATGTATTATTCGTATGCGTCTAATTCGGTTTTATTTAATGTGTTTGTGCTATTTATATTTATTGGCCCGTATTTATATCTCCCTTTTAGTTAAAATCGCTACTAAAATGCTGTTAAAGCTCTGTTAAAGCCCTGTTAAAGTCGCGTTTTTAAAATTGACATATTCAATCATTCGTTTAAAGTCACTCTAAAGTCATGTTAAAAGGTCATCTCTAATATCACAATTAATGACTTTTTTGTGGATTTCATTGCATTATTAAGCGATATAAATAGTTTTTAGTGTGTGTTAAAC
>JABRWK010000385.1:30021-42439 GCA_013372445.1 Hypothenemus hampei | reverse complement strand
TGATTTTTTTTGGTATTACTCTTACCCCCTAAATATGTTCTAATTAGTCATAACTACTCACCTGTCAAATAATTTCTCGATTGGACAACGTTAACCCGTGCCGACTTGACCTCAAAGTTCTTACAGTGGTCCGAAAACTGAATATTACTCTCGAATAGGTAGAATTACTTTAGAACTATGCATTTTAGGATAAAATTCATCATTTACCATACAAGACGTTGTGAGATATTTCCGTTTTAAGATTTTTTTGTGCTTGTACAGGGTACCCAAAAAAAATGAAACAAATAAAAGTGATATCGTTTGAAAGTTTATTTATTTATCGGCGTATTTGTTACTTGTCGGCTATTCATTCTAGAAATAAGATTTTACTTGGGATCATTTGATATTTCATTAGTTTTTATAGGAATTACCTAAATAAATTAATTAAATTGTCCCTTAAATAGGAAAAAGGAAAAACTAATAATTTGCCATCCCAGTGGACCGTAATAACATTTGGTACCTCGTTTTTGAAATTCATTTGTATTACTTTTGCACGCTCTTTTCTTTTTTCTGTCCGAATTCGTTGGATTGATGATTTGTTTACATTATAATCATTAATGTTAAGTCCTAGTGCTTCAATTATAGCTTGAAGAATAAAAACAGAGTCCCTTATACTTAATTGGCATCTATCTAAAGCTGCTGCTTATTTTGGTGTAATTAAACTTTTCCGTCCTCGTTTTTCAACAATCCCAATTTGTTCATTATCATTCCAGCGGAATTCTTCTTGGCCTGTTGGGTCGTGTTTATGATTGTCCTCTTCTAAAACTGACACTGATGCGATAAGTGGAGATTCTGTGACAGTACATTTTATTTCCTGTTCCTCATTTATTGCACATGTTCCATCTACTCCAACTATGTATCCAGATCGTCCGGGTTCTCTCTGGTGCTGTAGGAAAATTTTATCTTCTTGTTTTCTCATCATTTTAAGTGCATCAGCATGTGCAATGTCGAATAAATTATTCAAATTATTTTTAAAATTTTCTTCACGAAGCTTGAATGTGTCTTCTGTTTTATTTGCATTTTTTTGTAATGTTCTCCAGAAGCGATATAATTCTACTAACTTATTAACAGCATTATATGACGATTTGGTTGGTATTCGCGCCTTTTCCCAAAATATAACGCATTCGCGAATAACAAGATTTGCACTTTCATTGATAGATAATTTAACTGCGCGCATATTAAAAAAGAAGACAGCCAAAACTTGCCTATTTGAAGGAAGTTTTGAACCTGTTATCTGGTGATTCACTTCTCCTATTAAAAATATGTTATTTTCAGAAATATTTAATTTTGCCATTACGTTAAATTAACAAAACTGATGAAATAAATGAAAGATTAATTGACATATTATATTATAGTGCATATTGTCATGACAATATGTCAATTTATCTTTCATTTATTTCATCAATTTTGTTTCTTTGGAAAAGGCGTGAATATCTCACCATCTAAATCTTCATATAATTAAAAAAATTAAATACTTTTTAAACCTTTTTGAACCTTTTTTAGAGGACATTAACAATAAATGCACATTAAACACATATTCACATTTCATGCAAAAAATTTTAAAAATAATTGATTGACATAAGTTCTTCAACACTGCAAACAAGGTCAAACTAATACCACCATCTGACATTTTTTTTAATTATTAAATATATGTATGTTATAAATTTTATCGTAAATTGCATAGTTCTCAAGTAGTTCGACCTATTCGTGAGTAATATTCAGTTTTCGGAAGAACTGTAAGAACTTTGAGGTCAAGTCGGCACGGGTTAACGTTGTCCAATCGAGAAATTATTTGACAGGTGAGTAGTTATGACTAATTAGAACATATTTAGGGGGTAAGAGTAAAACCAAAAAAAATCACCCAATAAGGGACACCCTAATATACAACATAGGACATGTTTAAAGGAAATCAAAACTTTGTCTATGAGATACTGCTCCTAACAATTCTGTGCGTGTTAAAAAAAACTAAAAGACATGAAAATTACACACTACTAGATTGACTGTTTTCCAATAACATGCAAGCGAATTTAAGAAAACTCTAGAGTCTAGACTTTTCTTATATTAAATGCAAATTAGCAGTAATTATTTTATTAACTGTACCAAGATTTAAAAACCAGTGTTTTAATTTAGTGACTTAAGAATCACACTACATTTATTGATTATTTCAAAGCGATAGTAAAGAAGAAAAAATTAACGGCTGCTGTTAGACTGCTTTCTCGGTTTGAGTGTACCATGACTATCGAACATACTGGCGTTAAAGAATATTTTAATTTTGGAGAAATTGGGACTTCCATCGACTGTGTGTTGACTTCAACAGAATACGAGATAATATCAATTTTTTTCCCATTCTACATATTGAAATAATAGGTATAATGTATTTCGATATTATTTATGTTTTGAATTTCAGCGAAGACCACAATCAAATAATAAACTATCTAAACGACTATCTAACTAACGAAATGTTTTTGCCGAATTTAACACGGTATCATCAGTTCTGATGGAGCGATTATTTTCGTACGCTTCGATTACAGATGCTCCAAAAACACACTTTACGGAGAGCTGTTCGAAAAAAGAGCGATTTTAAAATCTTGGTTGCAATAGCTGTTATTATAATGTAATTCACAAGGTTTTGTGTTTCTCTCTTTTTCCGTATCTGTAAACGGATGACTAAAATGAATGAATGAAATTTATTCCTTATCTATTTGTCATTTGTTATTCAAAAAAAATTGTACAACTTTGCCTTTAAATACATAAAATATTGTCAACTAGTCACATGTCATTAAGTAATCGTTTTCACAAGTCACTCGTGAGTACTTATTCATCAAAAACAAATAGTTAACAATAGTGAATAACAAATAATCGTTTGAATAATTGATTATGAAATGTCGAGTATGCCCAACTCTGGTAGTAAAATTGTTGTGTAAAGTAAGCTAGACGGAAGAAAAAATTTCTTTTTTATCTTCATGGGTTGATTGAAGTTTTAAGTATCCTCTCCCCAGATATTTTGCCATAAGAGGCAAAATATTTTATTTCAATATCATCTGAAAGAATTTCTTGATAAAAAAAAATAAAAGGGAATTTTATTTTTCAGCTATCTGCAGTGGTTGACGGCGTATATGCAGATCACGCCCACATTGCTGGCAAATTTACCATGCTTTCATCGAGCCGGGTCTACGTAGGTGGCAGCATAAATACCAGAGCTCTCCCGGGGGCGAGAGTGCACAATAATTTTGTAGGATGCATGAGGAAGGTATGTTTTAGCCATTGCTTTCGAGGGCGAATAATTTTGAAATTGAGGGATCAAGAGACACCTGACATTTTTTTAATTTTTTTTAAAGACTACTAAGCAAATGAATATTTTCGTTCAAATCGAGTTTTTATGTTAAAATTTTCAGATTTACATTGCAGAAATGCTTCAAAGAATGAAAACTAAGACAAAAGACCTTAAGAGATTAGTTTAATTTTACTGATTTCATAAGGAATGAGACAAAGTAAATTTACGTAAATTTATCTATACAGGGTGATCCAAAAGTAAACGTAGGGCCCTTTTGGGGCATATTCCCAACATAAAAATAAGGAAAAAAGTTTATATAAACATAGGTCCGGATATATTTCTTAAGGGAACTACGGCTCTTTAAAGATGGCATCCGAAAAGTGGTTTTTGCTTAATTACTCTGGAACTACTTTAGATTCACGTTTCAAATTTGATACATGATTTACCAATGATAACACTATGCTGCATGAAATCTGATTATTTAAAATTAATAGGTGTTCTATATAGAGATTTTTGCCGTGATTTCAAATTTTCAATCCGTTCTTGGCTATCTTATTCAGTTTTCTTGCAAATTTATCAAACATACAGGGTGTCCCGGTTTGTTTCGGACAAATTGAAATATATGATAGATTTCCTCAATTTAAGCAAAAAAAGTTCTGACGAACATGGGTCCGATCTCGATCGGTAGCGGAGTTACAGGGTGTTAAAATTTAAGAAAAAGTTATATTTTTATTTTATTGTGCTTGACCTACTGCAGATAGAGCAGATATTATATAATAAGTACTACTTAAAATTTCCGTTTCTATGATGATTTATTTATACAGAGTAGCCCAAAATCAAGTTATCACATTCATTTCATTTTCAACTTCATAAAATAAAAATATGACTTTCTTAAATTTTAACACCCTGTAATTTCGCTACCGATCGAGATCGGACCCATGTTCATAAGAACTTTTTTGCTTCAAATGATGAAATCTATCATATATTTCAATTTATCCGAAACAAACCAGGACACCCTGTATGTTTGATAAATTTGCAAGAAAAGTGGACGTGATAGCCAAGAACGGATTGAAAATTTGAAATCACGGCAAAAATCTCTATATAGGACACCTCATTTTACGAAATCATCGTTCCACTTTTTTTAAAATGCAGCATGGTGTAATTACTATTTTTAGGGATTGGAGACCAGTGAATATCATGTACAGGGTCGGATTGGGGACAGGACCCCTATACAATTATTATTCTAACCTTTTTCCTTTATATTTAATTATCAATTTTTTGCAAGAATATTATTCTCTGATATTTTCCACGTGAAAAAGGCACTCTTGTTTCAAACCTCTCAGACGTACCGTTCTCGAGAAAAATCGAGTTCGATGTTGCTATGTAGTATTACTACACCTCACTGCGCCCCGAGTATGAAAAATATTTTCGAGATAAAAAGAAAATTTTGAAATTTGACATATTTTTTTTTAATGGTAGGGGAGAGTTCCCTTGAAACGGACTTCCATTTTTTCTTATAGGCACATGATATATGCTCCATTCATTGTAACTCCCTAATTGGCGTATCTAGCGCTATCTATTAAACAATATTTCGTTCACCCCGTTCGTCTTTTGTTTACGTAAGACGCTATCAAGATTATTTTACCTCCAAAGTAAATATTTTGGTGATTTTGCGAAGTCGGCAGTATTCTTATTAGCGATCAATATTAAGTAAATTTTATATGTGAACATTCAGTATACACTAAACAATTGGACAGGTAATGAGAACCCCTATATATTTCAATTTAAACAAAACAAAAATGAGGTTATGTAAAGATTGTACCCATTCCATGAATCGGACAGTTAAAGCGTTCATGAATCGGACGTCCAATTCATGGTGTCCGTTTCAAGAAAGAATATGATAAAGAAAGTTTCGTCTATTATTTGCTTATTTCTATGGATCTATTTAATTCATTTTTAATATTTTAGTCTTATAATGATTAAAAGAGTGAGAAGGACAGATGAAGAAATACGAGATGCGGTAATGGCTGTTGTAAATAAAAACATCTCCATTCGAAACGTTGCAGAAAATTCTGGTATTTCAAAATCCTTATTGGCAGTTTTAGTCAAAAAATACAAAACTGCTCCAGATAACAATTTCCAATATGTCAGAAATATTGGAAATAGAAAAATATTTAGCAATGACCAGGAAAAGTTATTAGTATCATATCTCATAACCACATGGAAAATGTGTTACGGTTTGACGACAATTCAGACCAGAGAACTTGCCTATCAATTTGCATTGGCAAATAAACTAGTCATACCACAAGAATGGCATAAAAATACTAAAGCAGGAATTCACTGGCTTCATGGATTCATGAATCGTAATAAGGGATTATCTCTGCGTCAGCCAGAAAGTACATCTTTAAGTCGAGCCTCCAGTTTCAATGTAACAAACACTTCATTGTTTTTTCAAATTTAGAAAGTCTTTACAAAAAATATCATTTCGCACCCAATATGATTTGGAATTTGGATGAAACGGGTTGTATGACTGTTACAAAGCCGCCCAAAGTAATAGCAGTAAGAGGTTCAAAACAAGTGGGCCAAATTGCATCCGCAGAAAGAGGTACCCTTGTAACTGCTCTTTTTTTCATTAACGCTTCGGGTGGAACAGTGCCTCCTGTATTCATATTTCCGCGAGTGTATTTTAAAGATAATATGCTAAAAGGCGGTCCTATTGGTTCTAAAGGAATGGCAAATCCATCTGGATGGATGACTGAAGAAATATTTGTAGAATCCCTAAAACATTTTGTAAGTTATGTTCAGCCAACTGCTGACAAACAAGCTTTAATTATAATGGATAATCATACAACTCATATCAATCTATCAGTGGTAGATTTCGCCAGAAAAAACCACATCATTATTTTAACTCTGCCCCCTCACTGCAGTCACAGGATGCAGCCTCTTGATGTTGCTGTTTATGCCCTCTTCAAATCAAGATATAGACACGAAATAAATGACTGGTTAACAAGTAACCCAGGAAAAACCATAAGTATATATGAAGTTGCTGCGTTTGTTAATTCAGCTTTTAGTCACTCGTTCACAATAAGCAATATTTGTAAAAGTTTCCAAAAAACAGGGATGTATCCCTTTAATACCAATATCTTCTCTAATGACGATTTTCTATCTTTATCTGTCACCGACATACCTAACACAAGTTCTGAAACAGATAATAATAACAATTTGGAACAAATTCAAAACTTCATAGAAGAGGAGTCTGAAGAACCAGGAATTATTGTTCCTGACATTATAAGACCTTATCCCAAGGCAACACCAAGAAAAAATAATAGACAATGTGGCAGACGGAAGAAGGGAAAATGTTCCATTATAACAAACACTCCCGAAAAAACTGAACTTCTAAAAGCAGTAGAAGAGAAAAATAAAAAGAAAAATAAAAATATTTCTAAAGAGAATAAACGAAACACATATAAAATTATTTCTAAAACAAAAAAGAAACTTGCGATTAGCGATTCTGACACAGACACTCAAATTTCTCTCCATGATGAATCTCCATCTCCAGAAACTTTTGAAGACTATCTTTCTCAGCTACTGCAGGAGGAAGAACATGTTTCTTCAGAGGACCAAAAAAACAAGAACGTAGATAACAATAATTCTATTTGCACAATTTGTGGTGGAGAATATTGCTACAGTAAAGAGGAATGGATGCAATGCCGATTATGTCAGAAATGGACCCATATATCTTGTGGAATAATGGGAAATTTACATTTCTTTTGTAAAAAGTGTTTTTAAGTATGATTCAAATACATTGATACCGTTAATGTAAGTTATAAAAAGTTAATTAAAAGTTATAAATTTTTTTTTGTAATGATTTAGTGTGCAATCCATCAATTCCATCCAATGTCCAATTCATGGGCATAGATGTCCACATCAAGGGAAGGTGCCTATGAAATGGACAGTTTGCATGAGATAATTAAAACACATTTTTTTATAACTTTTGCTCTTTTTTTGCATGTTATTTTGCAGTACACGTCTTCGTATATGTACTCTTTATAATCTAATGTGTTTTTTATTTAGTTTTGAGGAGAAATACTAACTTAGCAATTGAAACAAAAAAAATGTCCGTTTCAAGGGAACTCTCCCCTATAATTCATTATTAGACAAAAGTAAAAAATATCATGCTATATTCCGAAATTATTCAATCATTCAACCTGATTTTTCTCGAGAACAGTGTGTCTGAGAGGTTTGAGGTTGCTTTTTTCACGTGGAAAATATCAGAGAATAATACTTTTGCAAAAAATTGATAAATAAATATAAAGGAAAAAAGTTAGAATAAAAATTGTATAGAGTTCCTGTCCGCAGTTCGACCCTGTATATGATATCCACTGGTCTCTAATCCCAAAAAATAGTAATTATCATTGATAAATCGTGTACCAAATTTGAAACATGAATGTTGCAAATCTATATTTAAAATCAGCAGCAAAAAAAGGGGAGGTGATAATTAATTGTCTCAGCTTGGTTGTGTAGTTTGTCACTAGTACAATGTCTCTTTGGAAAGGGCGAAAATAAAATCTTGAATAATCTTAAAGTACATACGTATATTGTTCTGTTGTGGGATGGTAATTTAACGTCCAAAAACACAAAAAGGGGGTTTACACTGAATAAGCTTCTGGACAAAGCAATAGTCAGTGGAGCAAGGGCATACCAAAAAAATCATTTAGCCCCGTACAGTGTTGGCCAGTAGTTAACTATTTTTTTAAGTTAACTACCATTTTAATTACTAACTTGTAGTTAGGTAATTGTACTTATAATTAGTAACTACCCACTAGTAATTAATAATTCAAAAATAAGGAACTAATTTTTCAATTACTAATTGCAAATTCACATTTTGTAATTACAACTACTAGTTGAAAATTGTAGTTGAATTTTGACAATTTTTAACTGTCAGTTATTAGTTAAATAGTTTTAACTATTTGTAGTTTTAACTAAACACTATGTGCAAATTTTTTTTTTGCACTGCAAAAAGTTCGGTTACATAAAATAGGTAAGTATGTTACACAGTGTATAGGTAAACGTTTAGGTATGGAAAGGTAAAGTCATTATTAAATTAAATTATTTAATGTCACGATATTCTTCATTTGTGTAATTCATAATATGTTTTTTCAAATTCCATATTGTGACATTAAATAATTTGATTTAATTTTTAATTTTTTCTAATCATTTAACTTAGCAAATCAAAAGCTTTCCAAAAATTCAATAAAAAATTTAGGTCTGTATTTAAAAAGATGAAGTTGATGATGATTCCTAAATTCCGAAACTTTGCATGTAAAATCTAATGGCACCATCTTAGGTATAAAGGAACAAAAGTGCCCATAAGGAAGTGAAATTCATTTTAAAAAATATCTTCAAATAACTAAATAAAATATAAACCATTTGTAGAATTTTGGTTTTTTTACGATTATCTTCGGAAGTAATTGGAATTTTTTAAATTTTAAAACGGCATTTAACAAATCTCGAAAGTGACCAACTTTGCCCCAATTTAAGCGACCTCATATCTTTTATGATTTTGGAGATTCCAATGGTGAGCATCAAATATGAATAACCCTGCATAAATATAAATCAAATTGTAAAAGACGAAAATACACAAACCTTGTATTACTTGATTTTAAAGCTTCATGGGTTTAATACTGCAATATTTTTAATAGTAACAATGCATAACAACACAAAACAAAGATTTGTGTACTCCATCGTTATGGTATTGTATGCATATTGACAGAGTGAAAGCAAACGCATCAATTTTCGATTTATTAAATAATTTACTAAATAATAATAATAAATGTGTTAAAAGTGAGTGATAGTGAAGATTCAGTATTTGTTAGAGCCGATGGATTGAGTGAAACTTATATGGATATTGGTTCGAGTGTTGAAGATAGTAATTTAGACATCTAGCCGGAACCATGTACATCACAACCGCATCTCATGACGATACTCGATGGAACATTTTTTGTAGCAGTGTCTAAGTTTTCAACATCAACCAACGTAGCGCCACAATGCAGGAAATGTGGCCCTCAAAAAACTATTATAAGAGGAAATCGTAATTCGTCTTCAAATTTTTTGAATCATCTAAAAAGAAAACACGGAGATAATACGTTAAGAGAATATCAGGAGTACGCCAAGGAAAAAAAACTCGGTACGTTACGAAATCATCCCTTATATTCAAACATAACAAAAAAAATTACTGAATGTTGTCTTAACGCAACAAGATTTTGAAAACAATATTGCTCAGTTTGTAATGAATTCGATGGTTCCTTTTTCCGTTGTTGAAGACCCTTACTTGCAAAAAATTTTGCATACTATTGGCCTGAAAATTCCGAGTAGACGTTCACTTGTTCGAATATGCGAAAAATTACTAGGAAGGCAGTATCACCAGTATTCAATTATTGCTGAAAAACACTGACTATGTCTGCATGACAGCAGACATTTGGTCAGGTAGAAAAAGGAGTTTTTTGGGGGTAACTGTACATTGGATTACATCGACTTATGAAAGAGACTCTGCAGTTTTAGCATGTAGGAGGTTTAAAAATACGCACTCATATGATAGAATTGCTAATCTTTATGATATTCACATGGATTTCGGTTTGACAAGTAATAAAATTACGGCTACAGTGACTGACAATGGGTCGAACTTTGTAAAAGCGTTTAAAACATTTGGGATTCAGGAAACAGCTATAGAGACAAGTGAAAGATTTGTATTACTTGATAATGGTATAAATTAGAATATTGAAGATTTCTCGGACTCGGATCATGATGTACTTTCGGAGTCTGAGGAAATAAACCCAGAGTCAGAACTTCGAGCAGATGATTTACAATGTTATGTACAACAATTTTATACAGAAATGGATCGTTTCCTACCAAGCCATCTTCGATGTTGTTCTCACACCCTCAACCTTTGCGCTGTTTCGGACGTAAACAAACAATTTGATCGTTGGCCTACATTTTCAAAAACTCGTAAATCAGTGATCACAAAATGTAGTGTTCTCTGGAATCTGTGTTCGTGCCCAAAATCGGCTGAAGTGATTCAGGAAGGTCTTGGTCACATGCTATCAAGGCCTGAAGAAACTCGGTGGAATTCGCTATTCGATGCTATGAGTCAAATTTTGACAGTACGAGATAAGTGCCCTAAGCTTTACCGACAACTGAAAGTCAAAAATCAACTTACAACCGACGATTTCTTATTTATTAAGGAATATACTGAATGTTCTGCTTCCTTAGCTGGCTTGTTAGACATCTTGCAAGGAGAGAAACATATTTTTTTTGGCGTACTTCTACCATCATTGGTTGCATTTCGAAGAAAACTTGAGGTCCTACGGAAGAAATCATGGGTCCATTGACAGCCTCTTATCGAAATTTATATATCAAGCGTTGAAAAACGATTCGATGAATATTTCAGCTTTAGTTCTAGAGCAGCAGAAACAGTTGCGGTAGCAGTACTATCACATCCTCATTTTAAAAAGCGATGGTTAGCATCTGTTAATGAAGTTCATCATAATAGATTGCTGCAACTATTTAAGTCAACTGTTATTACGAAAATTCCGAAAGAATCGGATAAGTCAACAACATCGAATGAGCCACAACAAAGGCCACCGTCTTATTTTGGTTATTTTGATTTTGAGGACAGTATGGGGTCAACTGAGATATATAGAAGGGATGAGATTGAGTCTAAAGCAGAGATACAAATTTGTAAATTCTTTAGTAATTCATCTGTAAATTTAAATATGCTGGATGAGTACCCTGCTATAAAACAAGTTTTTTTTTATACCAATACCTCCCTCTCTTCCTCGGCTCCTGTAGGGCGTCTTTTCTCTTTTGCTTCCATGACAAATTCTCCTAAAACCAATCGCTTATCAGATAAAAATTTTGAAATGAGAGTTCTTTTAAAAAGCTAATTCGTTTCGTTTCGTCGTTTCAACCCTCACATTTAGGTTAATTGACTTTATTACTATCTTTAGTTATAACAATATTACTATTAAAGTTTTCATTAATTTTTTGATGTATAGACAATATTTAACATTTCGTTGTTAAAATTTAGAGTTACTCCCATTTTTGTAACATCAATTTTTAGTTTAAATAATTAATTCAAAATTAACTCTCAAAATCTGTTTAATTTTACTAAGGTATGAATAGAGTTATTAAATCTGAATTTAATTAATATAAAAAAAGGCCTCAAATCAATAGCCTCCTTGGTTGGACTCTTTATTTTTTACAAAGGAAAGAATGACTAACGGCTTTGTAAGCCCACGTGTTGAACAGGTCAAACAAAGATACAGGGTGATTTATACCAAGGGGACTGAAAATCTGTTTTAGAATCTAATTCTAAGCAAAAACAGTGAAATGCCATTTTTTCCATTGGGCTTCGTTTTCCAGATATTAAGGTAACTAAGTTCTCCCTACTGTGCTTGTGACAGTTAATTATTATTACAGCAGAAAGTTACAAATTATAAAAATGCAATTTAGCAATGAAGAGCATGCAGATGTAATTTTTATTTACGGCTTTATAACTGTCAAAAACTGATAAACAACAAAAAATAATCAATTTACATGAGCTACTGTTTTTTTTTTAATTTTTTTAAAAACTTCATAGCTTAATATCTAGAAACGAAGCCCGATAGAAAAAAATTATATTTCACTTAAAAAATAATAAAATAAAACTAGATTATGAAACCGATTTTCAATTTTTGTCCCTTTGGTATAAATCACTCTGAATGTACATACCTCTATTAGTTGTTTGTTGGATCTTCACATCAATCAATAATAATACTTCTTAACGAAAAGACATGCGTTTATTCATTTAAATTCCAACATTTAAAACTGTTAGTCCAAGCAAAAATTATCTATCCTCGGCGCCCCCTGGCGATGACTTTTTCCCTTCCAGCCAGCGGTCTTCAAACTACCTTCTTGTGTAGTACCCAACATTGTTCATTAAACTTATTTAAATATTTTAAATCTTAAAAACTGCTAGTTAACTTTTAAAATATACTATAAAATAATGAAGATTAAGGGAACACCTCTCTTTCCCTTGCCAACTTTAAGACTCACAAAGTACAGTAA
>JABRWK010000385.1:828-11507 GCA_013372445.1 Hypothenemus hampei | reverse complement strand
GGCTGTATGACAGCCAAAGGTCCCGGTTTTCTTAACTTTATCGACGGAATCATGGACCAGAATATGTATTTAGAAATATTGAAGGGTAATGTCAAACAAAGTGCTCAAAAACTTGAAATTGAAGAGACATTTTACTTCTATCAAGACAACGACCCCAAACATAAAGCACAGAAAGTCAGGTCCTGGCTTCTTTACAATTGTCCGAAAGTTATTGAAACACCGCCCCAAAGTCCTGATTTGAATGTAATCGAGAATTTGTGGAGTCAGTTGAAAGTAGCCATAAGAAATCACACTATTTCTAACAAGGAACAACTGAAAACTGTACTTATGGAGGAATGGGCCAAAATAACACCTGAATATTGCGAAAAACTGGTCCAATCGATGCCTAATAGGTTAAAAGAAGTCATAAGAAACAAAGGCTTTCCCACCAAATATTAAATAATTGTATTTTACATTAAAATTAAAATTTTCTTAAAGTGTACGAGTTTTACTTTGACTATTAAAAAACATAGCTTCGCATTTTTCTTAGAAATTATTTTTTTTTATATATTATGTTAGAATTTAAATGCCTATGTTTATGAGTTGTTTCTAAAAATACAATTTATTTTATTTAAAAATACATATTTTATAACTTATACGGCGTTTTCGTAAAATCTTTAGGTGTACGAGTTTCACTTTGACTGACTGTACATTCTAATTTTATCAAAGTAATGAGACCAGAACAAAGTAAATTATTTTTAATCTAAATATTGTTTATTTCGACTAATCCACCAGACTCCCTTATGTATTAAAGTAAATAATACATATAACTATTTTTCTTTTCACATCATACTTTACCGTTTAAATATTTCCATAGGTTGGCGTTTGTTTTTAAGTGGTTAGTGACACTTCAATAGCGAAATAAATCACTGAATTCGCGATTTTTTTTGTAGATGATCTGAAACTTTTAATTACAATAAAATGCACATTAAGTAGTACAGTAAGAAGAACATTATTACCAAGATTTTATGCGTATATAAAGTGACGCCAAAAAAAACCGGCCACCTAAAAAAATGTTAAAATTAAAACCTCATTTTTGCGCAAACTACTGGTCGGAATTGGATGATTTTTTTTTCAATTGTAGCCCTGTTATGGGTGAATGTCTTGCAGAGAGAAAATGCCTGAAAACTAAAATTGACATATTGTACAGGGTGTATAAATAGTGTCATGTTTCTTCATCAAAGTTTATCGTCTTCTGTGGACAATACAAGGTGGCTCAAGCATTCGCAGACCATGCAGTGATGTAACCTGCTGTCTAAGGAGTATTTTGTTTTTTGTTTTTTAATCGTCCCTCTATCTAGTACCCTTCCAGAGATATTCAACTTTTTCAAGACATCTTGCACTTTTCCACATACAGTTTATTAAGCCAGAGGATAAAATTAGCGTGAAATTATCATTGTTTGTATTCACTGGACACATGGTAACCTGTCTAATAATGTAATAATATAATCCACTGTATAGTTTTCATATGCCTCAGCTACCTGGCATTGCCCGTGGAAGACTTTAAACTTTGATGAAGAAACATGACAGTATTTACACGCCCTGTACAATATGTCGATTTTATTTTTTGGGCATTTCCTTACTGCAGGAAATTCACCCATAGTAGGGCTACAATTGCAAAAAAAATCATCAAATTCTGACCAGTAGTTTACGCAAAAATGAGGTTTTAATTTTAACATTTTTTTAGGTGGCCGGTTTTTTTTGCCGGTCAGTTTATGTTACTGGCAATGTGCGGAATTAGACATTGTACAAAAAGCCTAGTCATTCTGCAAACTAACCAACAGACCCGGCATTGCACCAATTGACTAGTACTTTAGACATTCTGTAAAGTACCTATAACTTTTTAGACAATTTGCAAATTGTCTGATGTAGCAGTCAATGTCAAACTTCTAAATGTCCATGCCTTACATTGACTAGACAATCTAAAAATTACCTTCTTTTGTGGTTGGGTATTAATATAACTATTAATATAAAATGTTAGAAATTAAAACATAATTTGTATTTATTTTCTTTACAAGCTGAAAAAAAAGACAGAAAATTTTTTGTATCATTAATATAGATTATTTGTTGTTAGGGGAATTGGACGAATAATGTCGACTATTACACAAAATTTTGTTCTTTATACATTTGTACAATTTATTAAGAGACTTTTTTCTGCAATTGCACTTCATCATACCTTGTCTAACTGTCTGAGAGGTAACAGATACAGGTGATCTTAAGCTAGTTTCGTTTTCTGGAACATCGGTAATTTCCAGAAATTTTTCTTTTTGTTGGTCGCCATCTTGGGTCCGTAACGCTTTAGCGACCTTCCCAATTTTAACAAAAAAACAACCATATTTTTAGTATCTTGAGGCATTATCTAATGAAATTAATATGGAACTTGATTTTTTAGATTTTTTTTTTCATTTTTTCAATAGTAGAGTGTTTTACGGGACTGGGGAGTGAAAAGGGGTGTTGGGTGGGATAAACAACCGACACGGCACCGACACTACGCCGAAACGACACCGATACGACTCCCCCACGACACCCACATGACCCCCCCTTTCTCTTGGAAATGACGTCCTTGTACGTACATACAGGGTGTTAGAGAAATCTCTTTCATAAATTTAACCAATGATTAAGGATGTCATTTCCAAGAGAAATGTTCCTTACAACATGTATCGAAAACCTAATAGTTTTTGTAAAAAACAGTATTAAAATTTTGAATTTTTTACTTTTTGAGGCTCTTCTCAAAAAACGAATCAATAAATTTAAAATATAATTACACCCCTAAATGCGGTTTTGAAATACCTTCCATTTGAGGTATCACATGACAGATGGTGCCATTTGAAATTCTAAACTTGGGGTGGTTGGAGACGAGGGGGCAAATGAGAACGGATTGATTAATATGTCATTTTGTTCCTTCTCGAATCCCCCGATACGTTTTTGAGATCTTCCTGATAGCACTGTTCATTTAGAAGATATTCCCCATTGCTAGTTTTTAAATTGGAACTCTGTATATACATTACAGAGGTTTTTTAATCAGAAAACATTTGGACTAAATTATATAGGTATATGTAGTTGTAGTAAAAAAATTTGCGTACACCGATTAGAGAGAGAAGTTTGCCAATCATATTTGGGTAAAACCGGCTGTTTAAATGGCTATTCAATAGAGGTTAACAGAGGTCATTCAGTTGTCAAATATATAAAACATTGTCGACAGCGAAATAAATAAGCAATTATTCAAATAAATTACTATATTCTGTGTTTTAATAATATTTATTACTTTATTTCAGAAACTCAAAAGATCATTTCATACATAGAAACATAACACAATGAGCACGACGTGACATTTAACGGATGCCTAACTATCTAGGGTGCTTGGGACGGTCAGGTATTACTATAATGCCTTGCTACAATACTAAACGCAACGAAACTGTCTCTTAGGACCGTATTAATAATCGCACCTCAAGCATCTCTCAGTCCTCAAGAATACCTTAAGCATCTATTTGTTATTAAGAGTCGTTCGATTCCATATTAATCAGGTTGACAGAATGATTATTGAGGAAGACTTGGTTGAGGCTGCCTTGAGTTTTCCTTCGAAGAGCGACTATTAATACGACCCTTAATTGTCTATACAAAGTCAAAATTTTGTATTCAACCTATTAACAACGGATCTAAAATTGACAACTATAACATTCTTTGACGTTCAATATCTTTTAAACCTAACCCAGCGCCATCTCTTATTTATTCTTTACATTCTGTAAAAAATCAATTTTATCAATCTTTTGTTAATATTTTTTTTATTGAAGTTTTTTTATTAAAAATTGGTCTTAAGAAACAGTTTCGTTGTGTTTAATATTATAGCAAGGTAGTTTAGTAATACCTGACCGTTCCAAGCACCCTAGATAGTGAGGCACCCGTTAAATGCCACGTTGTGCTCATTGTGTTAAGTTTCTATGTATGAAATGATCTTTTGAGTTTCTGAAATAAAGTAATAAATATTATTAAAACACGGAATATAGTAATTTATTTCAATAATTGCTTATTTATTTCGCTGTCGACAATGTTTTGTATATTTGACAACTGAATGACATCTGTTAACCTATTGGATAGCCATTTAAACAGTCGGTTTTACTCAAATATGATTGTCAAACTTCTCTCTCTAATTGGGGTATACAAATTTTTTGAATACAACTGTATGTACATCTGAGCTATAGAGGTTTTCCATATACCGGGGGCCGATTTTTGCAGGTTCAACTGTATATGAATCTTTTCATAACAAAAACGTCATCTTTGTGAACACGCTAGCCGGTTACACGGATAACTGTTCCAAAAAGGGTTGCTGGCCGTGAGCAGAATAACTCAGTACTGGATCATCGGGAGATAAAAAGTCGAAATTATATAAAAAGTAAAGTGTTTCTCCGGTCCCCGATTGAAGAATTAAAAAAACTTATTAGAAATACAATGACAGACCTTTAAAATTGAAAATTCATTTTTAATGAAAGCTAATTATTTATTTTTCAATATTACAAAAAATATATTGAAAACAATAAGCTTATATGCTATATATGCTTCGATCAGGGACCGTATGTTTATCCAAAAAAATTATACAGAAAATTTAGAGCTAAACGTCAAGCCGTTTTCCGTTAACTTTGCTCACTGTTTTAAAAAATGCTATTTTGAAAAGAACACTTTTAAAGTTTTACTTTAATTATTTTTATGATAACTTACTTTTTTTGAATCGGCATTATACAACGTGATATTATTGGTCTATCCTCAATGCTCAAGACAGGTAATACTCAGTAACAAAAACGCAGGAGAACACGTACTTTAAATCAATAAAGAGTAGCAGCTATTACCATTCTGCGACAAACCCATATAAAATTATTAATTGTAATCGGAAACAAAACGGAACACCCTGTATATATTTAGGCGATTTAAAGGAATTGTTCGTTATTTAATTTCATTAAAATCCCTAATAGGAGTTTTTAAAATTTGAGCCTATTTCAGTCAAAAATGGAACGCGATCACAGCTAGAAAAGGGTTTCCTACTTTCTGAATATGTGTTTCATATTCCTATGTAATAAAAAAATATTAAAATCGGTTAATAAATTGACCGATTGAATAGTAAACATGTTACTGCGAAAAACCGAACTTAGTTTTTCCGGTAAATGTCGACACATATTAAAAGCGTTAGTAAAAGATGAAATTTAAAAAAACATTATCTTGTATTTTGTAATTTTTGAAGTAATTGTTATTAATAGTATGATTGTCCCTATGTCCTGTTTATCGTTGTTTGAATCGTTTTGTACTGTTACTTAGAGCCCTAAAGAAGAGAACGTAGAGTTCTTGAAATATTGACAATTAAAGAGAAATGCACAACTACTAGCTTCCATACTACTTTCAGGACCTTTTCTTTCGCAACTACACTTACAATGGCAACCAAGGTCAAGCTCCTATATTTAATATTTAAAAATATTCTACATTCGGATTGCTTATGTATAGGGATAGACATAACACACAGGCGAGTTAGTAAATGTCCCAAACGATAGATTTTAACTGGATTGAGCCATGTAGTACACTCTGCCATCGGAGATCACTAAACTAGTCTCTTGACAAGAAAAAACAGTCATCCAGTTAAATAACAATAAAAAATTTCAATTCTTTTAAAATATTTATTGGAAAAGGTAAGGTGGTATTAGTTGCAGTTTGGTTAAAAAAAGAATCGTTTTTCTTTGTAAAGATGTTGTCATACTCCATCTGTGCTTACCTTTCATAATATACTTGATTGAAAGAGAACTAAAGGGTAAGGGGAAAGGACAAGGAATGTCCAATTCTTTCAAATCGGCATTCTATAGTGCATTCTGTTAGCCTATTGGGGTACTAAAGCACAAACAGAAACCCGAGGGTGAAACAGCAAAACTGTCTGAGGCAGAGGCCTTGAAAGATTTGATGTAGGGAGAAAGAACAAGGAAGGTCCAGATGCAAAAGGGAACCATTCTTGTAAGTTTCTAGGAACAACATGACTCTGTGGTTCACTTTATCAATTTCAAATCAAACAATATTATAAAAATTTTCATGTAAGTACGATTACAAATTCTAATTTTTTATGCTTTTAAAATATAAAAGGTGAACTTTGTTAAAAAGTGTATTTTGTGACATTCCTTGTTCTTTCCCTTTACCCTTCAATTGTAACATTTTTCTCGGCATACGCAATGACATATTCATAACTTCATTTCATTTTTTATTATTACTATACTATATAGGGTGGTATACTATATTATATAGGGTATAAATGGATGTATTTTAACAGGGAAAACCTATTTCTTGACTAGGCAGAGAAAAAGTAATATATGTAGGTGTGTAGAGATCGATTTTTGAAAAATACAAAATGGAGGAAACTCCACTGGAATATCTTTATTCGTAATTGAGATAGAGGGCGTTTTTCAGTCAATTGAAGAATTGCCCATAACTTTTTTATTTCCACAATTTTATAAACACATTCTTACGGGATTTTTTAAAAGCTATCCAGTGATGTACAGAATTTTTTTCTTGATTCATCCATTTGACTGCAAGCATATACAACTTTGTTTTGTTTTATAGAAATCTTAACAGCTTATGAACTTAGAAAATACTTACGTTGAGTCCTTTCCAAAAATATATAATAATTGTGGGCAGTTATTACTAAAAACAACGAAAATATTGCCAGATCTATCTTTTTATCGAACTAGGCTGTGATTTTTCAATATTCTTTCGCATCACCATGGAAATGTAAACAAAACGAAGATGTTTTCAGCATAATATTAAGCAACGAAAACTCACAAAGAAGTGGTGAATATATTATATTTTTATTGTTCACAATGATTAGGTACTATTTTTAATCTAATTCAATAGGTTTACAATAAAATAATTTTTTCTACTCCTGTTATGTAAATCACCCATTATATTGCACGGTACATTATCCGAAACGTCCCTTTACATACACCCGTGTGTAATGAGATTTCATTACATCATCTTGTTAGTGACGGCATCATGGTTCCCAACTTGGTGATTTTGGCACTAAATTTAGTGCAATTTTGTAAAAAAAATTGAATTTAGTGATTTTTTAGTGCCACAAAATTTTTTAGTGATTTTTTTAGTTAAAAATACTTTTGAGCACGAAATGCTCGAAAATTGAAAATGAATCCAACATGATCCCATCCAACATAGGATCTAACAAATAATTTAAATTCACTCATTTTACATTTTTTGTTCTCTATAAATGGCTATCTGTTTTAATAAACAAAGTTTGAGGTTATGAAACATTTGACGTTTTACTTTGAAGTCTGTAGTAAGAATCGATATAATATATCGATTCTTACATTTTTACAATATATCGCAAACAGAAATCATATTATGATTTCTGTTTGCAAATTGATGGAAGGCCTATCTGATAAATTTTTCCGAACACCCAATAATAAAAGTTCGGTGATTTTTTGGTGATATTTGTTTCTCATTTTAGTGCTTTTTAGTGATTTTTCAATAAAGTTTTAGTTCCAAACATTCTACAAAAGTTGGGAACCCTGGGCGGCATCCAACGCCATGCCGCACCATCCACGAGTTGTCATTCGTCAAACATCAAACAATAGAAAATAATAGGTCTGTTCCAACTTGCATTAGAAACCGTTCGCTGACGGTCTAAAATGGTCAACCAGTTTAACAGCTACTGACATTCATAAAGTAATTAAATCAAATTGAATGTGTCGATCATTTTTGACCGTCAGCGAACGGTTTTTGACGTGAGTTGGAACAGACCTAATAACGATCTAAACATGTGTTGACATTTTCATTACTGGAGGTTGTGGATAGATTTTTCAAATTGAAAAAAATAATTTTTTTAAAAAATAATGGTTCAGCAATAGAAAAACAGCACACAATTCGCATGACAATACTTTTTATGGTCCTCCCTAAATTATTGTACTCACTGCGTTCGCGTACAACTTTCTTGCTTGGCCGGTAAAATGTAGCGTTACCTTGCTTATTGTATAATATACTATAACACAGAGAAAACAAAAAAGTTTTTACTTACATATTCATGGTGATGGAAAGTAATATTGAAAAACCACGCCCTATTTCAATAAAAAGATATATTAGACAATTTTTCCGTTATTTTCAGCAATAATGGAAATATTTGAAATTATAATTTTCATAATTAAAGGGTCGGAAAACATAACGCGACTCGCGCTCGGGCTCAGTCAGCCTAGTAGGCAACAGAGGGGATCACGCAGCGAATTACTATTTTTCATTAATTTTACAATTTTTCAACTTGTGATTTCTCCGTTAATAATAAACGGATTGAGCTGATTTTTGCACAGAAACATTCAGTAATTTTAAGCGCTGTTGACTAGCCAGGTTGCATCGTGTATTTCTCAAAATACAGGGTCTCCACAAACGGAGGTAACAAGACGAAAAACTTTTTTATTTTTGATTTTTCGAAAAAAAGTCACTCTTCATAAAAAGTTCTGCTTCTACTCAAACTGTAAAATATGTATATGGAAGGTAGCTATGTAGAATAATAATATGAAAAATTGAATTTTTGATATAAAGTTATAAATATGCAGTTTTTTACAGAAAGAATTGATATTTTAAATCTAAGTTGAACTTTTAATTCCTAACAAATTTTCTTTAACAATTTTTTATGTATTTAAAAAAATGAAGGTACTTTACTCTTGGTACTTTTTCACATTTTTTATATTTTCGACCACCCTATATAAAAATTTGAGAATCCAATCTTGACTATGGCAGTTTGAGTAGAAGCAGGACTTTTTATGAACAGTGACTTTTTTTAGAAAAATCAAAAATAAAAAAGCTCTCGTGTTGTTACCTCCGTTTGTGGAGACCCTGTATTTTGAGAAATTCACGATGCAACCTGGTCAGTAGCACTTAAAATTACTGAATGTTTCTGTGCAAAAATCAGTTCAATCCGATTATTGTTAACGGAGAAATCGCAAGTTGAAAAATTGTAAAATTAATGAAAAATATTAATTCGCCACGTGATCCCCTCTCTTGCCTACTAGGCTGACCGAGTCCGAGCGCGAGTCGCGTTATTTTTTCCGACCCTTCAATTACTCGTGTATTTCAAATATACATATATTTTGAAAAGGTTTCGACGTAAGGATTACTTTAAGTTTTTATTTAAGTATTATTACTATGACTTCTAATAAAAAAATTTTATTTGTTTACGGCCAAATGGATGAGCGAGAAAAAAATTTTGTACTCCATTGGATAGCTCTTAAAAAAGTCTCTTAAGAATATTATAATAGAATTGGAATATTCTTTGAAATAAAA
Source organism: Hypothenemus hampei (assembly GCA_013372445.1). Classification (NCBI taxonomy): domain Eukaryota; kingdom Metazoa; phylum Arthropoda; class Insecta; order Coleoptera; family Curculionidae; genus Hypothenemus; species Hypothenemus hampei. The sequence goes on along the minus strand of JABRWK010000385.1, from coordinate 2,159 downwards.
AAGTTATGGGCAATTTTCGAAATAGTCGAAAATCGAAAATTGTCCTCTATCTTGGTTACAAATAAAATATTGCAGTGAAGTTATTTTTTTATTCTGTATTTTTCAAAAATCGATTTCTGGACATTTAGGTTATTTTTTCTCTATTTAGTCACGAAATAGGTTTTTCCTATTAGAACACATCATTTTGAACCACTATATGTATTGTTACGGTCTTTTCGGTAATACATATATCAAAGCATTTTCCCGGAAATAGCCGATGGGTCATTCATTTTGGAAGTCATTTCATAAATATTATTTGGAAATATTGGAAATAAGTGGAAATACCCAAACGATTTTTACCTGTTTGTCGCTTTATTTTTTTTGTTTATCGAATTTGTACCTATAATTCCGAGTATACAATGTATATTTAATAACTGAAAATGTTTGGAAATAAGTGGAAATAGTTTTTCCATTTCGAAAGTGAATAACCTCTTGGAAATAGTTGATTTCTGTGGTTGACGCTGACATATATTATATATTTAAATATCTGGATTTTAGTTTGATTTTAAATAGAAAATAAATAAAATAACTCAGATAAGCAATTTCTGAGTAATTTATCATAGAGAAAACACAATTTTATACACATGTTTTATAGGCCATCATGTAAAGTTTATGTTACAATACAATATTATATACCTAAAGTGTCAATATAATTGTTATAGAAGAATGGAATTTTATTTCTTTATTGAGAATCTTAGACATATAACGTCGTTCTCAGTAGAAAATCACCTAATTCAGAATTTTTAGAAAAATTATTTTTCTGCATTTTCTGTCAGAAATTTCCGAGATACACATTTTCTGAGTTTGATAGCAGCGAAATTCATCTATTTTAGCTCAAAAACTTGCCTCACAAAAATGACATTCAATGTATCATTTATCTACTTCTAAAATATTTTTCTGCTCCCCTGTAAAATTTTGAAAAAATAGTTAGACGTTTTTCTATTTAGAATGACGATATACATATATTTCTACATCGAATCAGTCACTACGTTTATTAAATATTTACATATTTTTGCTTTAGTTATATTGTTGTATCTTATATGGGCCTTACAATATACAGTACAACCCCGCTAATCCGAATCATTTTGGGGAGAGGGGATTCGGATTACCGGAATTCGTCAAAAAATGTTAAAATCTCACTGTTTGCTATGAAAAAACAAAATTTATTATTCAATACATTAAACAAAAATTAAATATGACATAAAAATAACAACACAACAATAATAAACATAAAAGTGAAAAAATTATTTAAAATATTCGGTGATGGTGTGTTGTCTCACCTTCTTAAGCCG
>JABRWK010000384.1:17456-28148 GCA_013372445.1 Hypothenemus hampei | reverse complement strand
AGGAAGGAGGGGATATAAAAGGGTTGGACAAAATATGCAGGGAGCATCCAATTCTGCAGAGAGTAAAGGATAAACTACAGAAGGGAAAGGGAAACATGATAACGATGGAGACAACAAATAGAATTAAAACACAAGACAGCAAGAAGGAGGAAGACACGGAAACAACATATATCATAACAATGCACAAAGACAAGGCACAAGATGCCGAATGTTTACTTGGAAGACTAGTGGAAATAGCGAAGGAGCAGGAAGGGAGAAAGAGCACTGCCATTAAAGTATTCAATGCTACCCAGGAACATATTATAATTCGCAAAACACTGGAGTACGCTTTCAGAGGGAGAAGCATAAAAAACATCTACATACAGCCTGAAAAGGAAAGGGAATACAAAGGAGAGGAGAAAAGGGGAACTGGAAGTGACTGGACGAAGGTCGTAAGGAAGGAAGGAAGGAACACGATTTCAGGAAACTGTAACAATCAAGATGGATGGAAATAAGGCGGTCCAAGAAACGATCAGGAGAATGACAAACGATATAAACCCGCAGACACTCGGGCTAAGGATTGACCAACTAGTGAAGACCAAAGAGGGGAACGTGCAAATAAAGGTGACTAGCAGGGTAAGGGAAAATATTGATAAGCTTGTGGCAGAAATAGAGACGAGTACTAAACAAAAGACGCAGAGACAGTGCAGGAGTAAAACTTTAATCATAAGAGATCTGAACTCTGAAACAAACGAGCAAGACATAAGAAATGCGATTGCACACAGCCTGAACAAAAAGGAAGCTGAAGGACTATTGAGGATAAGTATACCGCAAAAAAAGGATGCTGACACCAGGAAAACTAAAATTGCATTTATGGAAATGACTGTGGATACCGCTAATCTAATCCTGAAAGAAAAAAGATTGATAATCCTATGGTGCAGGTGTCGAATAGAGGAAGTGCGTAAGCCAACTAAATGTTTTAGATGCCAAAGACATGGCCATGTCGCCACAGCCTGTCCGAATCATGGGAAAGGGGACAATATAAAACAAATATGCCACAACTGCGCCAAGGAGGGACACATCGCAAGGGAGTGTAGGGACCAACCGGCCTGTTACGAATGCGGGAAAGCGGGGCACAGGGCTGGCACCATGGGATGCCAAATTTATAGGAAACTATGCTACGAGAATAAAGACAAAGAACAGGACTTACCGAGGCCGTTGGAAGATCCGAGTCACGAAGATGAGACGGAGGCAGATAATAGACAGTCTACTCCGGGGGATGCTGAGGGACCTGCAACTTCTGGTATTGTTCGAGATGCTGGTAGGGTCCGAGGGGGTTGAAACGCTCCTTACACTGGGGCGGTCGCGCTGCGTGGCTGAGATGGGAGGGGGAACGTTGGGGCCGAACTACATGTATTACTTAAAATACTTACCTGCTTACGTACTTGCTCGACGCAATACTTACCTTTGTCGCATATCTCTGGGTGCGGGGATACACCTACCTGAGCTGGAAGTCTTGCCATCGGCGCGGGACTTGAGCACGACCTCCTTCGGGGGCGGTATATGTAAATCTGAAAGAAACACCTGTGATAAATCTGTGATATTAGGTAATAAGATAAAACTATATCTATTTACACATATGTATAATTATTTACACCGAGATTTTATTTATACACTTACCTGTTTATTTATTTGCCTGTGCACGTCCTGTATGGTATATTTTAGATACTCACGTTTTGGGGAGTTTAATGATGAGCGAACTGACGGAGGAATTGTTCCCGGACGTAACCGCACTCGGGCTGGGGGCCCAAAAGATTCCATGGCACCCATTGCAACGGTTGCTGCTGGTCCAATCACGGGCGAGGCTTCGATGTTCGTCGACGTCTTTCGGAAACTTCGACTGGGCGGCGACTCCTGGGGGGACTACCTGTAACATAATTGCTGCTCCTGAATAAAAAATGGTGTTAAACGTTCTTCAGTTGAACTTAAATCGGTGCGGGGCCGCGCATGACCTACTGGACGTATATGTTAGGGATAACAAAATAGATCTGATCCTGGGACAAGAGCCTAATCTTAATAGATCGGCGAGGATGGTATGCAGTGCGGACAGGAGTTGCTTCATCTGGTTTGGTGACACACTGCCACCCCTTGATAGATTGGTAGGAAATGGATATGTTGGGATTGAGTTTGAGTGTTTTACGGTGGTGTCCTGCTATTTCTCGCCGAATGGTGGAGTAGAGGACTTCGAAGGTCTACTAGAAGAGTTATCTGTAATAGCAGGAACACGTCAAAGGGTGGTTATCGCGGGTGACCTGAATGCCAAGAGCCATGTGTTTGGATCGCGAAATGCAAATCAGAGGGGTGTGTTGCTCGAGGACTGGGTTGCTTCTCTGGGACTGGTAGTAATAAATACCGGCAATACACCTACCTTTAGCAGAGGTGGGAGACAGTCGCTGATTGACGTGACTCTGGCATCCCCAGGGGTCAGCAGAATGATACATGGGTGGAAGGTCGAGAACGGGGAAAACTTCAGTGATCATCGATCCATAGCCTACAGGATCGATTGGCGACGGAACTCTGGTCGCTCTGACGCTGCCTTGAAGGGGTGGATGTACTGCGAAAGACGGGAACAGAACTTCATCGATGATCTAAAAAAGAGACTGGGTGAGTTGAGGGTCGTAAGTCCTGAGGAAGTGCAAACCTGTCTGGAGGCGGCGTGTAGCAGGGCCTTCAAGAGAAGAGGCGCTCCTAGACGTAGAGTGTATTGGTGGAATGAGCAGATCGCGAACTTAAGGACGGCCTGCAATAAAAGTAGAAGAGTACTTACCCGGAACAGGAAGAGGCGCGGTGTGGCGGACATGGTAATCTGGGAGCTGGAAGCGGAGTATAAGCAAGCGAGAAGACTGCTGAAAAGGGAGATATGGGCGAGCAAAAACAGGGCATGGGCCGAGCTTTGCTGCGAACTCGACAGAGATGTCTGGGGCGCGGCATACAAGATCGCCAGAAAGAGATGGGGACTCGGCAGGAACGGCAACATCGACAGGGCGACAATGGAGGCCCAAGTAGTAAAGTTGTTCCCGAACAGGGGGGACACCAGATGGAGCACGTCTGGCGCGGACCTGGGAACAGTGCAGTTGTTTTCGTTGGGGTAACTAGAAAGGGCTGGAACAAAGTTAAAAGTTAAGAAGGCCCCGGGACCGGATGGTATAGTACCTGAAATTGTCAAGGCCGCCGTGAGGGGGTGTCCAGAGCCGCTTCTGGAGATGTACAACGGTCTTCTTGGTGATGGTGTCTTCCCTAGGAAGTGGAAGGAAGCGAAGTTGATCCTGGTGGAAAAGCAGCGGGGAACGGGAGACTTACCTGCGACTTACAGACCGATCTGCCTCATTAATTCTCTAGCTAAAATATATGAGATAATGATTAATGAAAGATTGAGAGAAGTACTGGAAAGAAAGGGGGGCCTACATTACTCACAGTACGGGTTCCGTAGGGGTCGATCGACGCTGGATCCGCTAAAGAAGCTTCATGGGACGGTTGAGGAATGGAGCAGGAAGGGATACAAAAATAGGGGGTGCTGTGCGGCGATCTTCCTCGACATTGAGAACGCCTTTAACACGGCGTCGTGGCGGGGCATTGTGGATGGTCTGGGGAGACTCGGGATTCCTGAATACCTGAAAATGATTATTAAGTCTTACCTGAGCGAGAGAGTCATAATTGCCGGCGAACAAAAACACAGGATGACGTGCGGGGTTCCACAGGGGTCTGTCCTTGGCCCCACTTTGTGGAACGTCTTATACGACGGCGTCCTAAAGATGGGGATGGAGAGTGGCGTCTATATGCTTGCCTATGCGGACGACCTGGCTGTGTTGGTCACGGGTCCGAGTGCGGAGAGGGTTGAGACGATCGCGGGAAGGGCGGTGCGCAAGATCCTCGCTAAGATGGCGGACCTGGGGCTGAGGGTTGCAACCAAGAAGACGGTGGTCATGACACTGGCTGCGCGCAGGGCTGTGAACGGGCTTCGGCTCCGACTGGACGGGGACATCGTTGAGGGCAGCTCCACGGCGAAGTACTTGGGGGTTCACTTGGACAGGGGCCTGGAAATGAAAGTCCATGTTAAAATGTTAACAGAGAAATGTACCTCTATAATAAACTCACTGATGGGGATCATGCCGCGAGTGGGCGGCCCTCGACACAGAGCGAGAAGGTTAATCGCGACTACGGTAATATCCACCATGCTCTATGCCGCTCCAGTGTGGAAAAAAGTACTTGTGTATAAATACTACAGGGAGAAGCTGAACGGGGTGTTGAGACGTCTGATCATCCTTGTTACATCTTCGTACAGGACCGCCCCGACGGATGCAGTGCTGGTCATGGCCAGAATTCCTCCGATCGAGCTTCTGGCGGAGGAGAGGCGGAGGATCCATAATCTCCGGGCGGGGGACGAGGCGGGCAGAGCGCGGGCTCGGGAAAAACTTCTAGTGGCTTGGCAAGAACAGTGGCAAAGATACGAAGGCTGGGCGAAAACTATGATACCCTCCATTCCAAAATGGTACACGTCTAAGGGAGAGGTGGATTACGATATCTCACAAGCGATAACGGGCCACGGTACATTTAGGAATTACCTGTTCAGGATAGGCAAGGCGGACAGTACGGACTGCTGGTTTTGCGGGGATCAGGACGATGTGGAGCACACGGTCTTTGTGTGCCCAAGGTACGCGGAGCCTCGGAGGACAGCGGAAAATATCTGTGGAGAGAAAATAAATAAGCATAACGTAGGCGGCCTGCTAGTTGAGAGTGAGGAAAAGCAAAGGGCAGTCCTTCAGATGCTAAGAGACATCATGAAGGATAAGGGAAAGTTCGAGCACGAGGGATGGGCTCGGAGAGCCGAAGGGTAATAACTTACCTATGAACGTCAACTTACCTGGGATTCCGTTCTGGAGATGACATCACGAAGGCCAGTGGCATATAACGGTCAGGAGACCGTGGGCCCGTAAGTGGCGGGCCGATCCTCCCCCCATCCGAGGTCAATAATATGGAGCGGTACCGGATGGGACACATGGGAGAAGAGCGGGATGGGTTTAGTGGGGTAGCGGCAGCAGTCCACCAGCTGTCGTAGTCCCCACACTCGGGTCAGTTCCATCACTGGCCCGGTAAGTCCATAAAGAAAAGAGTCCTAATCCGCTATAAAAAAAAAAAAGGTTAGGTTAGGTTAGGTTAGGTTACCCCGTGCAGGTCATAGCAGGTGTTCCTCCTATAGATCTGATAATCGAGGAGAGAAATGCAATATGGGAAAATCCAAACACGGATAGACTCCAGGTCCGTAATGGAATTGTGCATAAATGGCAGAGTAAGTGGGATAACCTAACAACTAAAGCACAGTGGACCAAAAGACTGATACCGAACATTGCGGCATGGCTAAGATGTGATTATAAAAATCTAGATTACCATTTAGTCCAGATCCTCACTGGGCATGGGTCCTTTGGGTCCTATACATCTCGGATGGGTTTCACTGTAAATGCTACGTGTAGGTACTGCGATGAGGAAGACTCTCCTGAACATACGGTTTTTGCTTGTGAGAAGTGGGTCGAGGAGAGGCATGCTGTCCGGTTGCAGTGTGGGGTGGAGTTGACGCCGGAAAACCTAGTCCAGGTTATGTTGGAATCTAAGGAAAAGTGGAAATTATTACAAGAATATATGAGAGATATCATGGAAGTAAAATAAAAGATGAATATGATGGGAATTAATCCAGAAATTATGGACACTTACCTGGAAAATGTTTTAGGTCTGGAAAAAAGGTCATTTCCTAGAGTTTTGGGACCAATTAAAAGTGTTTGGTGGGGTGACTTACCTGAAGAGTGTTTATTCCTAGTCCTGGATTCTGAAATAAAAGGGTGCGACGTGCAGGAGGACCACGCGACGTGGACCGGCCCGTGTCTCGGGGTCGAATGTGCGAATTTTGCCAAAGTACCGGTGTTCAAGGCTGTCACCTGACGTGAGGGATGCGCGCGTCGCTGCTCCCGGTGCTGCACCGGATCAGTTGGGTGAGTGGCAATGTGTGTTGTGGTGTCCATAAATCTGCCCGCGAACCAAATAAGTCAAAAGCAGAGGAACAGGACACGATCACATTAGACTCTGAAAGGGTAGACGAGGCTAGAGGGACTGGAGAAAATGCAGTACATTCTTTAAAGGGAAAGGGCTCTGTTAATGGTGCGGAAAAGAAGTTTCAAGGAGAATACTCACCTTCGATAGATGAAGCCGGGGAAAAGAAGTCTCCATCTAAAAACAATAGCCCTAAATCTAAAAAAGAAAAAAGAAACTATCAAAAAATTATCGATACTCTAGACTACACGTATAACCAGATAAAGGTCTTGGAAGACATGGTGGAAGGTATGTACCGACCCAAGCAGGAACTTACCGATATTATGTACAAATTAGTCAAGGCCGTTGCAAATCTAAAAAAAGAGGGTGCTTGTGAGGCTTTACAAGAAAGGGTAAGCGGAAATGACTGCCTTTCGCTCGCGGAACAGAATAAGGAACTAAAAAATAAGGTCAAAAATCTATCTAATGAACAAAAAGCACAAGATAAAAAGTAAAAGAGCTAATGAAGGAAAACGAAAACCTCAAAGCTAAGATGGAAAAATTAAGCCAAGAACTAGCAACGTTAGGCAAGACACAAGTAGGAGCGATGCCGAGCAGGTGAAAGCGCTGAAAGTAACAGAGGAGTTCATAAATAATAAGCTAGCTTCAAACGGCAAAAAAAGCTTTGATCTACTGGAGCAAATAATAGAATTAAAATGGGTACATAATAATTACGAAATCACGGAGAAAGTAAAGCAAGGTTACTTACCAGAAGAAGAGGACGTAATTTTGATCCTGGATGTATCGAAAAAAGAAAATATCACAAATGAACCCCTACTACAGGGGCAGAAAATCCTGAGATCAAAACTCTGTGAGGAAAAAACGACTCGAAAGCTGCGGTCCATACTATAACAACTAGACAAGCTAGTATGGATGATTCGGACGCTGAATCTATTGATGACAGAACAATATATGTTATTGCTACTAACTCGAAAGCGATTGATCGGATGTCTTTGTATCAGGGGCTAAACAAGATCAGAGAGTCACGTAGAACTATGAAAACCTGTAGAGAAATAACTCTCATAGACAAATCTGGAGAAGACTTTCATAGTCGGAAAATGGTCGAGTATCTCTTCAGACAGGAGAGGCTTGGAGGGAAGATAAAACTTCTAAATAGTAATACCAAACATAAAAATCCTCCCGTACAAGAGGAATGGACCAAAGTACAGAGAGCAAAAAGGAGGCTAAACAACAGCACAATAATCATCAAAAATGATGGGAAGACCTCTTTTGCGGACGCGGTAAGGGCAGTCAAGAAAAATATAAATCCCACTGACAAGAAAATAACGATTAAGGCAGTACAGGAAACCAAGGACGGGGATATTATGCTGAAGGTGGCATCGAAGGAGCGAAAGCATATGGAAGAAATTAGAACAGAGATCGAGAGCAAAACGTTATTCCAAGCGAAGCTACTAGAAAGCACAAAAACAATACTAATAAAGGATGTTAGCTTAGAAGCCACCATAGAAAATATAGAGGAGGCTATAAGAGCTCAGGTTACAAATTTGAAAGCTGAGGCAAAATTAGCCATCAACATGACGAAGGCAGAAAATCAAAAAAAGGAAATACTAAATTAGCGTTTCTAAAGACTGATGAATGCGCTGCAGAGGAGATACTTACACATAAAAGGCTGCTCATATTGTGGAATAGGTGTAGGGTGGAAAATTTGATGGTACCGACACGTTGCTTCAAATGTCAGAGGCATGGCCATATTGCGGCGAATTGTCCCAATCCGGATCTAGAACAAAAAATAAAGGAGGTATGTCTTAAATGCCTGAAACCTGGTCACAAACTTAGGGAATGCCAGAACACACCCTCCTGTTATGAATGTGGTTTGGTTGGTCATAGTGCTGGCACCACTAAATGTACCATCTACAAAAATATAATTAAAAAACTCAAAAATGGTAATTCTGCTGTTACGGCGGAGACAGATCGGGTATTAAATGCTGAAACATCAAGACATGATTAAAATAATTCAAATTAATTTGAACCGATGCAGGGCGACGCACGACCTGCTTGACCAACAGATCTATGAGGAGGACGTTAGTGTTATCATTATGTCGGAACCAAATCAAAAATACATCAAAGCTAGAAGCTATATATATCGTGATGCTAGAGGTGATGCTGCCATAAAAATATGCAATAAAAAGATTAGTGTGCTAAGGCATGGATATGGGGAGGGCTTTGTATTTGTAGAAACAAAGAAAGTCACTTACCTGTCATGTTATGTGTCACCAAATGTGGATCTCGATGTTCTTGAAGGGCTACTGGAAGAGATTAAAAAGATCTTAAGGACGCAAGAAAAACCTCTTATCATTGGGGGAGACCTTAATGCCAAATCTCCAATGTGGGGCCCAAAGGTGGAAGACGCTAGGGGTAAAATTATCGCTGATTTTGTGGCGGAGATGGATCTTGTGATCATAAATAACGGAAATATTCCTACTTTTTCAACGAGAAATAGGTCATCCTTTATTGATATTACACTGGCATCTGGTTGTATCAGCCCCAACGTGCGTGATTGAACAGTGTGTGAGGAGGAAAATTTCTCCGATCACAGAACGATTAAATTTAATCTCCTGCAAGCAGACCCCAAAAGAAACGATGAGATGGGAAGTAAGAGGAAAGGGTGGATAGTAAATGAAAAAGGGCTAGAAAGACTTACTAAAGAGTACAACAAACAAATTAATACGATAAATACAATTAACCCTGACACATTTACGAACGCTCTGATTAAGGCGTGTAACAGTAGTCTAGATGTCAAAAAAAGCAAGGGAAGCCGTAGAGCGGCATTTTGGTGGAACACTGAAATAGCTGAACTGAGAAAGGAATGCATTGCCAAGAGAAGATATAGTATCAGAAGTAATAGGAAAAACATTCCTGAGTCTGAAAAGGAGCGCATTGCGGAAGAATGGAAAGGAAGCAGAGCGAGCCTAAAAATATCTATTTTGAGGGCTAAAGAAGCATCCTGGAAAAAGACTGTGAATGAAATAGAAAATGATATATGGGGAAATGGCTACCGGATTGCAACTAAGAAATTTAGACACACAAATCAAATAGACGAGACCATGCAATGGGAAATTGCTAAGGAGCTCTTCCCAAGTAAACAAGAGACTATCTGGCGTAGGGTGAGGGATGATGGAGATGTTCCAATCTTTGCTAGTGAAGAAATACAAGAAGCTGTCTCCCAACTCAAAAATAGAAAGGCACCTGGACCAGACTATATTCCGGCGGAGGTTGTGAAACACATTGCAAGACACAATGATAGTGAGATAAAGGAACTCATGAATTATTGTTTGAAACGGGGGGACTTTCCAAGACTGTGGAAGATAGCAACTTTGGTACTGATAGAAAAACCGAGAAAGGGTTTAGATGACAGCATCAAATATAGACCAATTTGTCTTTTGAATAGTCTAGAGAAATTAATGGAAATCCTACTTAAGAACAGGATAAATACGGAAATAGAAGAAAGGGGGGGCTTTTCTGTAGAGCAATATGGCTTTCGGAAACACAGATCTACAGTGGATGCCCTATTGGCAGTTAAGAAATTGGGTGAAAAAATCAGAATACCTTCCTATAATCATAGAAAGATATGTCTGTTAATACTGTTTGACGTAAAGAATGCTTTTAATACGGCCAACTGGGGGAAGATAATTGACGAGCTGCAAAATAAATGGAGGATTAGTAATTACCTTGTAAATATACTTACCAGCTACTTATCCGAGAGGTTCATTCTCGTGGGAGGCAAGGAGATGAAGACAAGTTGTGGCGTCCCCCAGGGGTCCGTCCTTGGGCCTCTTCTTTGGAATGTCCTTTATAATGGAGTTCTTGAAATTCCTATGCCGGGTGGGGTTCAGATAAGAGCCTATGCCGACGACCTATCGCTGACGTATGAGGCATCTAATTACGACGAGTTAAAGCTGAAAACAGACATTGCGGTTGACAGAGTGATAAATTGGATGAAGTTAATGGATTTGGAACTCGCAGCTGACAAGACAGAGGCGATTTTCCTCTACAAGAGAAGAAATACCTAGTCCTAGTCCTAGTATAAACATTGATGCAAAACCTCTTCGCATACAAAAAACAGTTAAATACTTGGGCGTCATTCTTGATGAAAAAAAAAAAAAAAAAAAAAAAATGAGCTTTACACAGCATGTGAGAACCCTTGAAAGCAGAGCTGCTAAGGCATGTAACGCTTTATGCAGGCTCATGCCAAACTGGTCTGTTTTGGGATCGGGGAGGCGCAAAATCCTTGCGAGTGTGATTGAATCCATTATACTCTACGCGGCACCAGTGTGGCTAGATGTCCTAAAGTTCAGAAAGTATGTTGGTATGCTCACAGGTATCCAGAGGAGGGTTGCTTTGAGAGTGACATCTGCATATAGAACGGTGTCTGCGGAAGCGATCCAGGTGATTTCTGGAATGATACCGATCGACATAATGATTTCAGAAAGGTCGGAAATCTACAAAACCGGAGGCAACATGCAAAATAAAAAGAATATCCGAAATGACTCGATAGGAAAATGGCAATCCCGGTGGGAGGCTGATGGCAGAAATGCTGAATGGACCAAGAAGATT
>JABRWK010000383.1:25633-53840 GCA_013372445.1 Hypothenemus hampei | reverse complement strand
TTTTATTTATCTCGCTATGGTGTCGTTATTAATATAAATAACATACCGTTTAAAGTTATATCATTTTTTCCCCAGTAAACTGTGGACATCAACCTTTTTTCCCCAGTATGCCTTTTTAATTTTGCTATTTTCTGGGGCTGTTAAGTTTTTATTATTTTTAATATATGTTCGGATATGTACTATCTTAGGTCAGCTACAAAAAGACATCATTATCTCAATATTGACAAAAATGGACAAAAATCTTTTTTCCCGTGTACCCTTCATATATTTTTTATAGTGTTGTTTTTTTTGTAACTATACAATAAAAGGGCCCACATTGGGTACGTTTTTATTATAACTAAAAAGTTATGACGCACAGATCATGTTTTGCCACTTTAACTATATGTTACTGCGTATGGAATTTTGGCTGGATATGTTTTATGTATCTTTGTATTGAAGCCTTTTAAAACTTATTCATTATATGATTTTTTCATCTTAGAATAAAGTCAGAAATCACATTCCGAAGTAACCGTCTTAAAAATTGGAACACTCTGTATAATATATAAAGTGGCCAATTTCGAATGACAAATGCGTAATAATTATTTTGCGACAACAATTAAAAATGACAAATAGTATTTCATAAATCTCGTGTTGACAGATATTATTCCATAAATCTCATATTCCACCTATCTCATTTGGGCTTTATATGTAATTGAAAGGTGTGGTTCAAACAGGCTTGTTGTCAAAATGATGATTTTTTTGTAATTTTTTAAATGTTATTCCCAACAGCAGAGCTAATGGGCTTATGTTGGCCTAAGTGCAAACATCACAATTTGATAGTTAATTTATCAGCGAATAGATTGTGTTCTACGTAAGCGTAGAACACATTAAGTATTTACTTAAAAATTAAAAATTTTAAAGATTTCAAAAATGCCAGCCAGCTTATTTAAATTTGATACCCTTTAATTATGTTTATCATTTCAACATCTGTCAAATATCCACCTCCAAATTACTAAACTCCATACTACATACTCTATGAGCATAGAATGATTGTTCATGAATTAGTCAAGGTTGTTCATCACCTGAATAGCGGAATTCAATTTGTTAACATTGACGTCAAAATGGGTTTTGTCATTAGTAATGATTTTTTGATGGAAATTTAAATCAACATTCTTCATTCAATTTGCATGGATTAAAAGTACAATTGCGATAGCCTTTGTAATCGAGAGATTTAAGATTTTGAGTTAAAAGAATTATGTTCAGATGCAAATACAAATTATTGTTTAGAATAGAGTATAAAAAAATTTTTTAGTTCCCAGTTGTTGAGAATATCGCTTGGTGAACAATTGAGGTCGTTAATACAAAAGTGCCTTAATCTATAAATTTTGCATTTTTGATTTCAATATAGAATAATTCGTAAAAAAACCATATTTATTTCAAATATCTGGCCATTTTTTTTTTGCTCTTTATAAACCAGGAAATTAGAAATGGTTTGTTCCATTATCATTTGCTCAAAATTTGAAAAATAAAAGTAACTTGAATGTTTATTGTCTTCATAAAGTGGGAGTTAGGTCATTTTTGTGCTAACGGCCTCAATTTCTGATTAGCAGCTATGCTTAACTAAATAATTTTAATTTTGATCAAAATCCAATATAAATATTGTCGAAAAAAAAATGCATGCGCATCAGAATTTGCTCTGAATCTTCTCATCCTGATAAATTGTCAATTTAACTTTAAGAATTAGACCATGCACACTGAGCAACTGATTTGCAACCCCAGTTTCAAATCTTTTGAACGTGCACTGTTTCGAGAGTGTGATCATTTATAGGAGTGAGGATTCGCACACTACATAATCGATTGAAACTGGACCGATTTGAATTTAGTTTCCAACTGGTTGGGTGCGATTGTTTCTCCCAGTGACACATTTCGGATTGCAAGGTTGTAAATGAAATTAAGATTAATACTGATTAAGAATTAAATTTATAATTTATTAGAGAAGTTATCACTATTATCAATAGGCAATTGCATCTTGCTTATTTGAAGTTCAACCTGATGTATTGCCAAAACTACCCTTGTGACTATATATTATACGAACAGAGAATATTGATCAGTATTCCTAATGCGAATATTTGAAATTTGTCACAGGCCAATAATTCCATATCAAGAAAGGGTCTGCAACAATAATTCCAGCTGTAAAAATACTCAGATTCAAAAAATTCCAATTTTTTCTCACATTTTCCATTCCTCAAGTTTTCATAATTTATTTGAAAATTTCTTATATTTTGAAAAACTCCTCACAGATCGTTAACACTGACACTGATTAATCCAAAATCAATGGCACATTTGTAGGCAAAGATTTCTTTCTGATTGTTAAACTGGTTGACTATTGTGCAACCGGTTTAAAACTCAGACTGTGTAGGGTCTTATTTTTTTAAATTTCATTGTTCGTTTTCAATCATATTATTATTATTATTATCAAGGAAGAGAATTTAATTAACAAGAAACATAAAATGTTATTCAACGCAAATATAATTTAGAATAATGGACATAACTTTATAACAAAAAATTGTGTGTGGATGCCGCCAGCAAATTTCACATGGGTATCCAAGTTTACTGACTTCCTTATACTATATGTTATATTGTATTCTAAATTAAACTATTCCTTGTTCTATTTTTTGGTTAAAATACTTTAGAGCAGGGTCAGCGACTGTTTAACAAACACGAACATATTTTAGTAGTGCGGAAGACTTGCGGTTAATATTTCGTGAGAAAAAAAAACAAAACAAAATAACCTAAAGAATAAAACTATGAATTTTAAAAAGTATTATCAGAGTTATGTTGTAAATCCTGCAATCAAAAAAAAAATTAAATAGATCGTAATAATCATTTTTGAGCACAATTTTGCCTATTTCTTTAGAGTATTTGATTCATTCAGTCCATCAGCCAGCACTCAAAGGCTTAGATTCAAAAGTAATGTAGAAAACTTAATTTTGAAATATAGAAAATGTATTTGTAATTTAATTCATGTTTTTTAATTGAGATGCTAAGGGGTACAAGTGACATTTGTATAGAATTTGAGATATATGTAAAATATGCTACTTAATATCGAAATAAACTATGTGGGAAAGAGTTAAGAGAAAATACGGGTTCTTATGGCGCTATTTCTTATATTAAATTTTAATTGCATGCCAAATTAAATGTAAACAAAAAACTTTGATATCATTTTTCTCAAAAAGTCATTTTTGTCACTTGTATCCCTTTGCATCTAAGCTCTTCAATTAAGAAAAATATGTCATTGGTCGCATTACTTAAACCATCCCGGAATATTCAAAGATATCTATATAAATCTCCTTTTACTTTCGATTTTTTCATTATTATTATTATAACTATTTTTAATAATTTTAATCTTTAAATCAAATGTTAAGGAGATTTTTAAAATACGATTGAAACAGTACCATGTGTTCATATGCCAAATGATTTTGATATGAACAAACAATTAGGAAAATAAAGATAGCTTGTCATAAGGTTTTTTTTTTTGTAACAAATTAAATCAAATCTTCTCGTATTTAGCCTGGCCTTTATTATCTTGTAGTCATTATTTTAATATTTATTATTTATTTTATACTATTACCAAGATCGCACTATTACTGAACAGACAGATATGCAAAGCTAATAAAACTTTTCTTCACCAAGATATCAAGAAAAATATTATTTGTAAATGAGATTAAATTTTTAGTAGCTTAATTTTATCTTGTTTTGTTTATTACATAATAATATATTAAAATTATATGGGAAACTAATATTTTTCATTAAAAAGTTGTTTAACAATTAAATTAACTTTAGTACCTTCTATTGTACTTTAATAATATTAATACTGTCAATGTAGAATATATTTTTTGGACTTTTTAAAACTTAATCTTAAGCACAATTATGCCCTTAAAGCATTTTTACTTGACTGCGGTAAAATAACAATTAAAAATAACAGCAATATTAATATATTAACCCGACCGGTTACGCGATAACGATAACAGCATCATCAGTCGCTCGTCGAACACAGAAAAGTAAAATTCATTAATTTTCCTTTGAATCTTTTACAGTTTCACCGGTTTATGGACCGGCAAGAATTTGAACGGACGCGAAGAATTAGATACAAGAAATTCTTCGTCATGGTTTATCTTCAAGACTAATTCGATTCATCAACTCCAACCTCAGTTAATGATGAACAAAGATTCAATTAAAACACTAGAATCTGAGCGAAATAGAAATTACTTTGAAACTTTAATGGCAGGTTCTTCTGGAACCGAACCATCCGATGGTCCCATGGCCGCTGTGAACAAACGACAACGTCGTCAAGGTGTCTACGATTGTATAGAATTTGAAAATCTGGAAGATACCAAGGAACATCTTGAAGTGCCTCATGTGAGTGAGAATGAATGTTGTCAAACTAAATGTTCGCCATTGGATGAAAATTGCTGCAAATCTCAAAGAAGTCCTTATAGTCCCAGAAGTTCAATTGATCACTCGACTGTGCCTAGTAGAACTATAATTGAAGCTAAAACAGTTCTTTGCCCTTTAGATAACGCGCTGGATTGTAGTGAGGAAACATCAGATTGTTACGATACAAGCAGAAGACAGAGTTGTGTTACTGACGATGGCGACGACGCGTCGCGTTATTATCGTTATTGGCGAACTCCATCGGTTGTGGTCAGTGATTATTCCGATGATATTATGGGGTTGACTTTAGAGGATATCGAATATATCAGGAATCGTCGTGAACGTCAATTACTCCAAGATAATAGCGAATTATCGAGTCCGGAATCGAGTTTACACAGTTCTTGTAGTAATTTGAATTATTGTGGTTCAACGATTAGTGGCTTGGAAACCGAATATGTATTGACAAAACCGTATCGGAAGTCGTCAAATTGCTCGACTTGTTCGACTTTAAGTGGAGATGATGAAACTGAGATGTGTAATGGTGATTCTTCTATTGGAGAGTCCAGGTTGAGTCCCAAAAACAAAAATATTGAGGTAAGGACTAATATAATTTATTTAATTGTGTAATGTTATTCAAATTATTTCAAATAAATTGCGCCTTTAAAAATGTGAAATTAAATACAATTTTTAAAAAATTAGAGAAAATTGACAATGTCTGATGAAATAATTAAATATAACGACAGCATGAAAAAAACTCAATAAATTTATTTAAAAATGGTCCTTGTCATTTGGTTTGACCTTTGTTGTGTTTGTATTTCCTTCATTTCCTTTACTATTGCTATACAAATCAGCTTATAAAATTATGTCTGTAGTACATATAGTATATTAGAGAACTGTACAAACGATTTTCTATGTTATATATTAATATAAATTTAATTCATAATTTCTAAACAAAAATTCAAAAAATTCGAAAAATTAAAAACGATTTGATTTTGAATTATATTTAAAAAAAAACGAAAAATATATAAAAAATAACATTTATATACAGGGTGTCCTGTTTTGTTTCGGTCAAATTGAAATGGGTGATACAACTCATCATTTTAAGCAAAAAAGTTCATATGAACATGGGTCCGAAAATGCTTCGTTTCAGAAATACAGGGTGTCAAATAATCCCTATTGATTTAAATGTAATTTAAACCTATCAAAAAAATACCTTCCGAAAATGTGCATGCATCATCAGCTTTAGATGCGTTTTTGTCGGAAACCGTTGCTCCTAGCAACTTCAATAAAGCATACCTTTTTTAAGCAGAAAAGCTAGGAGAATCGATTTCTCTAGTCGAAAATGGCATACAAGATAGCACAAAAAAGTTGGAACGGTCTAAAGGGGTTGAAATTGTTGTCAGTGGCGCCCTCTAGAACAGGAGTCGGCAAACTCTGGATGTTAAAGAGACAATTTGATCATTAAAAATGTCGGGAAAAATTTATAAGAGCCATATAGTTATATTGTAATAATATACATATACTAATATAAAAATACCCATATACAAATTCTTTTGATCTATTTGCCGATATTAAGCAGTAAAAACCGCGACACGGGGTTGCCACTAGTCAAGAATCGGTTTGCCCTTATCCCCAAAAAGAAATCGGCACATCTAAAAAAACAATAACATACGTAACGCCGCTAAAGGCTTTTTTATAAGTAACAGCCACTTTTTACGGGATTTTTAAAAGGATACCTTCAGTGTTGACTTTATTTTAAAACTAGCCTATATTACAATTTAATTTGTTACTATTGTCGATGAAGATGTATGAACAAATGATTATCAAAGAGCCGCACTCATATCATCAAAGAGCCGCAGTTTGCCGACTCCTGCTCTAGAAAATACAATTAAATGGACCACAAATTTGAATTTGCCATTTTAAAAAATCCCCGTATATGAAATATCATTAAATTATTTAGAAGCAGTCGAAAGATATTGAAGAAAACGCGATTTATTTTTTCAACGTTGACAGTCTGTATCTCGGAAACGAAGAATTTTTGGACTCATGTTCGTATGAACTTTTTTGCTTAAAATGATGAGTTCTATTACCCATTTCAATTTGACGGAAACAAAACGAAACACCCTGTACATATATAAAATATTTATATACTATTTATTTTTTTGTATTTAATTAATATTTTCCTATTTTATAATAAAAGATTCATCTGAAAAACCGTATACAACTAAATGTTTTCTGTTGTGATTAAACTGAAACACTAACAGCCCATTTCGTAACGATTTTTAAAGGAGACTTTTATTAAAGTTCACTTTATGGTAGAAGTAGAGTGCACTCGGTTTTTCATTTTTAGAATTAAATATCGCAAGAATCAAACAATATAGAATATTGGGAAAAAAATATGTTCGAATGGGAGGTTTGATCTACTTATAAGAAAAATTTGAAATATTTTTACAGGCCAGTGTTTCGGGAAATCCTGGAAAACTCGTTATTAGAAAATAAAAGAAAAACAAAACGATAAAAACTTTTTAAATTTTGTTCACTTCATCAAAGAAACTTGAGACATTTTTTTTGAGAAATTTGTAATAATTTTTACATAATTTTCATTGATGGAAAAATAAAAATTTTAAATATTAAAAACAGTAGAGAAATTTATGTGAAAAGATGTACCCGACTTATTAATAAACTTTAAGAAATTAGGATATGACAATTAAATATTATTTATTTATATCTATATATCACCTTCTAATTTTTTAAAGTGAACTTTAGTAAAAGTCTCCTTTAAAAATCTCTATGACATTGGCTGGTTGTTAATCTAGTTATTTAAATAGTTTATTATGCAAGTTGTAATTAATTTATTTTTTTACTACCAAAGTTTTATTTTCTTGTTCAGTTTCTGGTTATACATCTTTCAAAAAGTTATTTTTTTTTGTTAATATTTTTTTTTGTTACAAATAATATGCTCGCAATTTAATTTTCGGAAAACAACTAACTTATTAAGAAATAGGACATATAAATTTAAATTAGAATACCTAAAATTGTAAAATGCAGTGTACAACCTGCATCAATGATCGTCATCAAATTGAATTCTTGTCATTTATCTAATCAACTGATTGTATGCTGCTGTACAACAGCCGTAGGAATTTCTGTGGGAATTCAAATGCAAACGCACCTTTATTATTATTTCTCATAGTTCCTTTCTGATAGTGGAGCCATTCTTAAATTTTTGTTGAAGTTGAAAAAACAATCCGCCACAAATATCGCATTACAGCATTGAAGGGGGGGGAGGGAGGGAAATACATGAACTTGTTTTGCAATATTTTTGAAATTTTTGTAAACATTGCATCGTAGAATACTTTATATAATGTTTTCATTTTCGTCACTGTTCAGAATACGAAAAATTAGATATTTCATCATTGAATTAAAAAAAGGAGTAAATTTGTTGCAAAACATGTTTAACTACTTCATCCCAGTAATAGTACTTGAAAGAAACAGTGAAGTACGTCAACTTTGATATGAAACGGGACATACCGTATTTCGCAGACTATAAGACGCATCGGACCGGACGATAAGACGCATCTCAAATTTATAAGAAGATTTTTAGAAAAAAACTAATTATTAATATTTTAATATTACCTTCGGACCATAAGACGCACCCAAAATTTCAGTACATTTTTCTATGTAAAAAAGTGCGTCTATAGTCCGCGAAATACGGTAATTTACCCTTAAAATACTCTTTACTTATTTAAACATTTTTTTTTAAACAACTCTTAATACAATAGAAACTCCTTAAAAAATTTTAAATGATAAAGAGAGTTTTTCCACCTCGTTTCAAACGTATGTTCATTCTCTTTATACGGACGTGTTTCTTTGTATTTCTCTCCAATCATTTTGCAAATATTTACAGAAAAAAGTAACTTATTGTAATTTATTAAATGTTGAAAATGGTTAAAAACACTATAAATTAGGAGTGGAAATAAAAAAAAAACTCAAAGCGAAACAAATATTAAATTTTCACTAATTTCATGTATGTGCTCAGGTTAATTCCTCCATAAGTGTCCTAAATTTCAAAAAATGTTATGTTATCATTAAATATTTTTCTTATACATCTAATAATCTTCAATACTAAAATAGATTTTCGGTTCTCCTGTAAAATTTTACTTATAACACTTAGACTCTTTGATATTTCTATTTTTCAATTGATCTTCAAAAAGCTGTCAGACTTTATTTAATACTTAAGAATTTATTAAACGAAACATATGAAAAATTTGGTTACATAAATCGTGAAAAGATTCGAATTTCATAAAAAAAAAAAACAATAATTTTTCGTAAAAAAAATCATTAATTTAAGATTAGACGATCTATCAGGCCATTTAACTGACCTATCTCTGCTAATCCATCTGATAGTAATAAAAAATGTTCCAGTAACATTCTCGCCTGAGATATCTCGGCTCAAACGTTAATTTTTGATCATTCTGTATGTGAATATCATGAAATAAGAAAGGATTGTAGCCACTCCAATAACAACAGTTAAGTCGTTAACGGACATTGAGCGATAGATACACCGCACCTAGGAAGTAAAAACTGCGATGTTAATTTTTAAATATTTATAAAATGTCGGTTCTCGGTGATATAAAAATAACTGCTGAAAAATCAAAATATTCCTATCCATAAATCCTTTCTTAAAGAGGTAATTTACAGATAAATTATGGAGTTAACACATTACTTCCTAGGTACAGTGTATAGGGTATAGGTACAGTGTACCTATGTTGCTATGTTTTATTTGGTGGCTTTAAACCTGTAGTTTGTTGTTATGAATATTTTTTAATATAAACAGATAGAAAAAAAAAAACAGAGATAAAGCAAAAATATGAGCATAAGAGTATGAAAATGCTTTTCAAACAAGATTTCACAGGATCATCCCGTTCATTTGAAAAAATTAAAGTGTTCCTTTTATGTGAATATGATTTTTAGAATAAATTATAACTCTTTCGTATGAAAGTAAACGTGTTTCGTTGTTTTCTTCAAATACAATTCCCTAAAGATATATTTGTATTAGATCGTTGCTTTTGGAATACCCTGTATGTTTCGATTGTAGAGTATCTAGAACAGGGATCCCGAGTTTTATGCTCGCAGGCACTATTGCATTGGTTATTGTTGTATTGTTTTATCAAAAAACCATATTTACACCCTACATAAATGGATAAATTATATTTTTAGAAATTGATTCGATAATAAACTAAGAAAAGTTTTCGTTTTATGGATAGGTCAGTGGGTGCTCTGAAACTACTGATTTCTGTGAACTTCAACGATTAACACTTCCAATCGCGTTAATGGGAATAATTTAATTATTATTATATTAAACTTGGATAAGACTATAAAGAAAATATTATGTAAAATTCAACATCATAGGAAAAAACCAAAATTTCGACTTTCGATCATGCATCTGCGAAAATTGATCACTGTGTGACAATGTTATGCGTGCTTGCTGATGTGCGACTGTGATAAAAAAAAAATTATTTAAGTTTACAATAAACTTTTACTATGTTAAGCTATAAATTTGTTTTAAATAAATGAATTTGTTTGTCACATCACCCGATATTTTAAAATGTGCTGTTGAAGGAACAGAAAGATTGGAGGTTTCTAATCTAGATTATCTTTATGCTAGGATTCTCTTTATTGAAATATTTGAATTTTTATTGAATTACTAAACTATTTATGTCGATAAAAGGAGCTCCTTGCCTAAAAAAAAAATTTTTAATGTGCTGATGTCTTAATTAGGATTATACTTAATATATTTTTATTTGCCACACACTCTTTTTGAAGTACTATAAATTAATAATTGTTGTATTGAAAAATTTGTTTTTGGCTATCTTAAATATGATATAAATATGCACATTTTCTTTTTACATTTATTCTTAATCTTATTAACTGTACGTGCTTATATGTTGTTGTCCAAGAAGTATATAAATTCCTTGCATTAATTGTAATTAAATTTCCTACATCTTTCCGATATTTCGTTTTACTCAACATTCAATAACAAAAACATTTTTGGTTTCTTAATTTCATCACAATTTAACGGTTCTATACGGAATGATATATTAGTTCATAATTAAACAACAATAGATGAAATTTTTAGTGAAATTTTTAGGCAATCCTGTATATTTCTGAATATCACAATGTGGTGAAATTTTCAATATCCTTCAACTTTTATATAAAGTATTTTTTAATAAATCGTGTATTTTTCGAGATAATTCAGGATTGTCAGACTTTTTGCACACAGTGTATATCCAATTTCTATTATTTAAGGAGTTAAAGGACTTCAAAGTTTACTGCATAACTTTCACCGATTTAATAAAATTCACTTACAACATCAAATATCCATTGCTTTTAATTGTCATAGTAACAAATGCAAATAATTATGTCAGTTTGCTTATGACATACGCTTATAATACTAACGCGTATGCTGATATAATTTCTGTGTTGATTTTAGTGGAAATTAAAAAAAAATTAAAAAGGAAATTTATTTTTTTAATTTAAAAAATTAGATTTTAAATTTTAAGTGATTATTTATTACTAAAGATAACGTAAATGAAGTCGTTAAAAGTATAAATATCATAAAAGTTGCTCAAAACTTTTAAGTCCTCTAACTCCTTAAGTAATTGAAATCGAACATATGTATGTTTATACAAAGTCTCATATTCCATTTACAGCAGTTTATAGCAGTTTAATCATGAGCTAACAAATCACACTGTATATCAATTATAAATTCGTTCTAGTTTTTTTCTTATTTTTATTTAGTAATAAAATTTTTCATTTTGATCTTTGAATTTTTGGGTAGTTAAATTTTTAAAATTTTCTTTTAATTTTAAATTTCTTTAATTAATAATGATAGCTGTTCAAAGATTCATTTATGTTTTGATTCTATGGTGTCCCATAACTTACGAACAATAGGTTCACTACGCTATCAGTTGGGCATCACTGATTCTGGAAAAATTAAAGAAAAAATCTTTTTGAAAAAATGGCCAAGTTATAACTAAAAAGTGGGAACTTTAGGAGGTTCTGATGCACTAATTAAAGCGAATTATATTTTTTTGAAAACATCTGTTTTTACAATTTTTCCCACGTTCAGTGGTCCTCTCTTAGGGGCGCAGTGGGGCCATTGTACGGAGGTTACGGGACACTTTTTAGATAGGACATAGAAAATTGAAAAAATAAAAAAAAATAAAATAAATAAAAAACAATGAAATAAAAATAAAAAAATACAGAGATGGAAATGAGAATTGAATAAGGTTTAAAACGCTATGTCACTCGATCTTTCTTCTCTCTAACTACCCCCCTTCTCCTTAAAGTTCATTTTAAATTTAAGGGATGAGTTTCATCTCCGATAGGGGTGGATTGTGCATAGTATAGAAAATATTTAAAAATGTTTCCCCCCCTTGAAAATAAGTTGATATGTTTCTGCATTTTTTTTATTTATGTGATTGCGAGAAAACAGATGTGTTTCGTTTTCGATGGGACACCATCTAAATTGGTAGATATACATATTTTTCATCCTTTCTATTTATTATAAATGTGAATTGTAAGCGTAATTAACTCTTTAAAAATTGTTAAACTTTACTTATTGTTAGTCGTAAAACGAATTAGTTTCCACAAAACTAAAAAGATGTGTTATTTTTGATAAATTGATTACATGGAGTTAGTTTACAATCAACTAATGTACCTTTGTACTAGCAACTAGCAAACTAGCTTTATGTAATTACACCATGTTGCACACAATGCGGAAATATTTTCCCCGCAGAGAACCAGTCAATTTAACTTATTTAATTATTAGTTTGCTTTTTTAATTTTAATTTATCTAGTGCCCTACAAGCCGTAATCAAGGTTTAGACACTAATACATATTCATTATAACTCTTTCATTAAAATTCTTCCTTCGAGTTTGTTCATTTAAGATAATTATACGAAGCTTTCTTACAAATCCAGATATTAAAAAAATCAGTAACTAAATAAAAGTAAAAGTTTCTAAACATTTATTCTAATGCCATAAGTTGATAAGTAAATTATAGATATAAAAAGCCTAGACATTACCTTAATTACGCAAAGCTAGTTTACTAGAAAAAAAAATTTTGTGTTTATGTATTTTTATCAACAAAAATGGACTAGACTGTTTTTTTTTTTGTTATTTACTGTATGTAAATGTTTGTGTTTTAGTTTTAATCGTAACTTCATTTTTGAACAATAGTTGAGTAACTTCATTTGAACGATAGTATCTGTTCGTAAACTTTTCGAATGAACGTGAAATGTCCAAATATAATTTAATATAAATAAAAAAATGTTTATAAATTCAAGACAAAATAGTAATTTTTAATAATTTTTATGAAAAGTTGCCTAATTATATTTAAAGTCCTTCTTAATAATACCTTTATTATTAATTAAATTAAAACAAATATTTTCTGTAATAAACGAATCATAAATTTAATTTCCTCGGAAAATAAAGGTGTTTAAAATACGGAGAAAACATATGGTGAAGATTCACCGTGTAAATTCACTCATTTAGTATTTATTTATCTGTGTGCGTATGTAACTTTCATCGCTTTTTGTTGACATTAAACAATTGCCGATAACAGAGTTTTAAATTATTTGACGTCAATGATGACGTCGATGGCGACTCGCGGAGGTCAACAGGATCGACTACGATTGGCGGTTACCAAGACCCGCGCGATGTTGCCAATACAATCACAGTTTACGCATAATTAATTATTTTGCTACATTGACAATTGTGAAATGTCGTAAACGACTTGATTCATTATTAAAAAGTGTCAGATGCGATTAACAGGAACTGAAATGCTTATCAGATTTGTCATTCGCTTAAATTTTCGTTGATTCTGATGATCAATAACAAGGTTTTCAAAGCCTCTCTAATGTTTGAAATGTTGATTTTAAGCTTATTAATATGTTTTTCGAGATGTCGTCTTAAGATAACAAGCCATTTTAAAAGGGAAAGACCCTCTTATAATAAATAAATCAACGTCCAACAAAAAGAAAAAGAGCAAAATATACAGGTTGTCTTTACCAAATTCGGAATGGACTCGTAAATTTTGTAGTCAGGCGAATGCGTTTTACAAATTACGTTTTCTCTGTCAATCGGATCTTTGTCATCGTCATCTTCATCGATTTTTGAGAAAAAGAAACATGATAAATTCACCTCAGAAAACCGCAATCTGTCTGTTCTGATCAGAATAACTAAATAAAGCCCCCAGTTAATATTATACTTAAGTTAATAAAAGCATGGACTTGATTCTCGACTACTGATTTATTTGAGAGCTACTTTTCAGTCTTGCTCTCAACTCCGTCTCATGACGATGATGCCGCTTCGGTCGCGTCGTGACGCCGGCGTATACGAGTGCCTTTAAGACTGCTCGCCGGTAATGTACTAGGTAGTATTCGGGTTTAATTTATTTTTGTTTGTGAACGTGCGTTTTTTTCTTTGATTTTATAGTAATTTATGCAATTGAGTCATTAAGATGATAATGAGAGATATTTCTCCGACGATTATAAGATTCTATAACAATGATTAAAATGACAACACTAATTCACGGCACGATTGACGCAAATCCGATTTTTTTTTATGTATTCCTTAATTAATATTGATTTTATTAATAAATGGTGTCATAAGGAATGCTAAAACGTAAATATATTTATTTATTTTATTTTTTTTTCGACAAGACACCGAGGTTATTTGATGAGAAAATACTATTTATATAATTTTTCTTTTATTACATAGGTGCCTGCATAGAAAATAGAATACATAAATCTTTTTTTATACGTATTAACAGCTCAAAGCTACATATCTGATGTAGGCGTGCTTAAATCGCATTTTAAATCGCCCTCTAGGGTATTCCAATCTTATTTCGAGTAGGCAGATTAAGAATAATAAAAAATGACGTTAAAAACAATTTGATAACCATTAGAAATATCATTAGAATAGTCACACTTCGTCTATGTTTGTTATAATCCGTTCGTATTTTGTTTTCCAAAAAAACTTTGTTAAAAAAGTAATTCATCTACTTAGAATACTTTTAATAATTTAATACTAGGTTGTCCAACCAAAAAGCATTACAGGAGCAATAAGATTTCTCCTAAGATTATGAAGACCTTATTTTTTAAGTTTTCATTATCAATTTCGGATTTTTTTTTTAATTAAATCATAAACCCGTGTATCAAAATTAGCAGTAATGACGTCAAGATTACCAATATTTGGTCATTTAAACGTCATTTTGCTATGTGCTACTACATAAAAGCAATTGACGAGCAAAAATTCAAAATCGGAAGTTTTTAAATGAAGATTTAAATAGTGCTTATATAGAGCCTTTGGTCCATTGTCAGTTCATTGGTATAATTGTAGCCAGGGAAATAGCACACAGGTTAAAATTTTAAATAATCAACAAATAATAATAATAATAATAATAAATAGACAATAAATACACGGTGACATATTCCACGTTGACAGTAATCAAGATTAGAATGAAAAATAAGTGATCAAATTTAAAAAATATAATTCAATGCGTGTTATTTTTGTAGCCACCAATGTATGTTAACTACAAAAGAATGGTCTTTACAATTAGGTCACTAGACGCCCATTTGGTTTACTATTTAAAATTATATTCATCATTTTTGGGCTTTAAACGAAACTAAATTTACATTTCTCAATTGAGGGGGAATTTTTCCAAGGGGTTTATAGGCTTTTTTTTAATTAAAATTGTTAGATTTCAGTAACAATATCATGAATTAAAAGATGGATCTCCTGTTATTGCATATTTTTCTAAACACTAGTAGTATTCTTTTGTCGATTTGTAGAAATTTCCACAAACCTTTTTGCCGATTTTGAAAAGATATTTCTTAATTGATAGTTACAAAACAAAAAAAACACGACCTCAGTAATCCATGGTCTCACTTTTATTCTTGACATGTCTAAAAAAGCTCTTAGTTTACACAAGGAGTGCAATTGAATCCCAGGTTAGGTATCCCTGATTCCTCAACTTTTTTAATTAATTATTGACTTATATATCAGGTTCAGTTAAAGCATTTTTATTACTTTTCTTGTTCCTTGTTCATGCATCCTGAAAAATAAAGTACATATGAAGACGTCAGAGAAAAACTGGCCTAATCTACTTGATAATGGCCATATACATATTAAGAAAGGATAAGGAACGTTGTTTTCGATAAGAAATAAAGAAAATTTCAATTATTTAACAACTGAACATTTAACTTTATTTTTAATATGTTTTTCAATAAATAAATAGACAATCGATCATGTTTTCCGAATATTTTCCTCATAAATAATAAACAGCATATTTAATATAAATGAAAACGACGATCGTTGACGCATAATCTGTGCTATCTGAATGGTATGATAACTTATGTAGTGCAGTTCCGTGAATATCCCTTATAGTTTAGCGAGTTTACTAGTTATGTTTAGTATGGACTATAATGCCATATGTCATAAGTAAAATTATAAAAATGTGGTGCGCAATATGTTTGAGATATAATGGAAATCATTTGAACAATTTAGGTATCTAAACTATTTTTTTCTATTATTTATTGCATAATTTCCATAGTTTAGTAATAAAAATTAAATTTTAGAATTAGAATTTTCAAAAATACAGTATTTTCTAGTTTATTAAAAGTTTATAACATTTTACCACAACTTACCGCAGCCACAAAGTTGATAATAACAATATATAAAATGATAACAAAGATATAGGATATCATCAATANAATATTTTTCTCATATAGTTTCTATTAAATGTGTGTTTGTCGATGCGATGTTTATTCGATTGATATTCATCGAATCAAATTCAATGAAGGATCAATATATGAAAAAAATATCGTTTTCTTGGGTCCTTCGAACTAAAAGTTTAAATTTCAAATATCTCGAAAACAAGAGCTAACCCTGACAAATGGTTGGTACCATTGGATTCAGCGTACTCGAATTAGGTTTTCCCCCGGGTGCCCCTTCTGACGGAAAAAAAATCCGTGATTCTAGCACAGTGTATTTAATTGTGAACATTCGAAATTAATTTTTGATAAAAATAGAAAAAATTCACTTTTCGTTATAAGTTTAAATGCAGGTCCCGTCCGAATCTTGAAAAGAATTAATGCAAAAGCACAGATCTCCGTTAAAAGTAGTCTTTAATTAATTTTTTATTCTTAGAGTTTTTAAAATTAAAATTAATTTAACCCGTTGAGTGTATCTACCATACAAAGGTATCTCCAGGCGCTCTTGGCTGCTGTGCCCCCGACGCAATTAAGGTGCGTCAGGAGTATGGCAGACTGAGATTTTATCGGCAATGCTACGAATGCAATCCCGATTACTATGGAAAACACCCCCTTCGTCGGGCGTATGGTAGTCGAAAATGTCCGAACGCACACGTATGCGTTAGTCGCAGTGATCGTGTTAACACCTTTTCGAGTTATAATAATTTCAATATACTTTTTTCACAAACATTCACGAACAAATTTAATGGTTTAGCAAAGTAAAAAACCGGAAAACAACAAATGGATATGTTCGATTCTAACTAAATAATCAATGTTTTTGAAATTTGTTTTGAGATCGGATTTTAATATAATCGCCTAAAAATACTCCATAATTTATTTAATTTTTTATGCAAATTGAAGATGTTTGGTTTTTACGAACATTCCACACTTCAAAATAGCAAAACTTTATTTTTTTTTAATTGATCATGCTCACCTATTTTGTTATTTAATGTTTATCTTTTAATAACAACACGTCGATTTTAGTAGGCGTATTCTACTATGTATATGTATACATATATCTGAAATAGTTTTCGAGTTTATTTAAGATTTTTTTAAGTCTAATTCACTAATAATACCACATCATTTTCATAAAAGTAACTAAGAAATACTCTGTATATCTAATACTTCGAATTAAATGTTGATATTATATTGTATATTGTATGTAACACAAAATAATAGTTAAAAATAAAATATCTCGGGCTTTATAACATAGAGATGTACCTACAAAAATGCAGCTTTTCCAATATTAAAACAAAAACAATTGAAAAATCCTTTTTTTACGTTTTTGAGTTAACTGCCCAATCGGGTCCTAAAAATATACAATTTTTTTAATATACTCTCAAACTATGTCCTTTTCATAACATCAAAAAGGCTTTAAACAGTCAATTTGCCAAATTTTAGAGTTATGCCCCTAGAGTATGAAGGTCTCAATATGTATAAAATTAATTATTACATTATTAAATCTATTGAACACTAATGTAAGTGCTTCCCGATATGAACCTATAATATTATGTCTATTTATTTATTTAAATGTCTCGACAACTACCGGTCATTGACATTATATCATCAACATAGATGGAGAGAATACAATAGCTAGAACTGCAAATAATGTAAGGCTACAAACTATTATAGAAATGAATATTCTTGAAGAAAGCCATAATAATTATAATAGAGCTGTGATTGGAGAGAAATCCCTTGATATCATTATTAAGGTTATGCTGTAGTCTGTAGTTTAAATGGTATGGATATTGTTTCACTATAAGGACATCGTTACAGTGTTCAAAATTTGGTTAATTAATTGAAGCCATGAGTTAACCATGTGTGAATGGGGTGGTATGGTCAATTCTTAATCTATGAATTATCATTGTATCCTTTCTACAAAGCAAAGAAAAGGTAATGGTAGTGAGAGTAGGTTCAATCTCAGGCAATTTGGTGTTTATTTCTATCTATGAATCGCGTGCTATTTACCATAAACCAACTGTCTAAATTAGTTTTTGAGGTCGTGTGGAATTTGAATTTGTTCAAAATGCTGGGTAGACCTGAATGCCTCCTTCGCAACTAAGTCCGTCCTCTCATTTCCAAGAACATCCACAGAAGAAAGAACCCATAAATATATATATATATATATATATATCTATGTATTATATCTAATTTTTTATTTTTTAAATTAAAATTTTAGATAGTCGTTTGTTACTAACATTAATATATTACTTATTAAACTAAAGAAATTTCTAAAACTATTACATACACACTGTATCAATGATAAAGATTTAACGCGCTTGTAATTATTTATTGACCAATTTTAATAGTTTTTTTGTTAAATAGATTTTCAAAAAGTACATTAAAAAATAGAAAATTTAATTTTTGGACTGTAAATACGGTTAACAAAGTTCATTCTTATGGGTTCAAATTTCAAGAATTGGCATTGGAGAGCCTTAAAAAAAAAAAACAATTTCTTAGAATCGCTTAAAATACGTACATATATCGGTATCAAATTTCATTGGTCAGCAGAACAATATTTCCCAACCTTTTTCTTCCTACGTATCCCTTTTTAAAGCCGGAATAAATTGACTCTCTTTCAAGATTTGTAAAATTTGAGATTGCGTTTACTTTTCTTCCATTTAAATTGGGATAATAATAAAAATTTCGCCAGTATAATATTTTTTTTCAGGAACCTTCATTATAAAGCTTATGAACCTTTAGGGGTTTGCGAACTACCCGTTGGGAATCGTCTTTATAAAATACAAGTTGCTTCACCAAACTGACCACCTGGCTTATTTATTAGACTTACTGGAACAACCCAGACTCAAACTAATTTGACTTACGTACACTTATTGGATTCACAGAAACAAGCTTTACTTCTAAACTTGCTGCTAAGCTTCATTATAGAGATTTAGTACTAAATTTTACAATCAAGCTTTACCACTAACAATACGCTTTACTGCTAAGCATTATCCATCAGACTTTACCAATTTTATCAATTTTTTTTTTAACACATATTTGTTATAAAATTTACTATTTTCTTAATACAATTGAACCGATGAGTCCAAGAACAAAACAAGTCCAAAAAGATAGTAAAAGATAAATCAGCAAAAAACATAATAACTCCACAAAAAATAATGTCACCGTATTGGTCATCATATAAAAGAATTTTTTGGACCTATACTGTTCTTGGATTCACCAATTCAATTACGACTACAATTTACATTAAATATTTAAAATCAATGAACATTTGAATGGCAAAGTGTTAGTGCAGTGGTTCACAACCCTCTGCTCTCAGGGACCATGGCTCCCACAGACCATTTTACGTGTACCCACCCGCTATCCAAACGCGATAAAAAATTATTTATCTGATATAAATAAATTTAATAACAACAAACAAACATTGAAAAAATAAATGGTGCCCGCTACTTGGCCGGTATTATACAGAATGTACCCGTAAGTGCTTAAAGGTTGGGGATCGCTGCATTAGTGTTTAGAGAAATCCAATGAATTAATCGAAATGACTAATATTTGGATTAGAACATCTTTTTTTTTTGTTTTGTTCTAGTTGCATTATTTTGATAAAATTAGAACGCACTGAATCGCATTTCATAAAAAATTCATGAATTTCTATATTTATATTTTTTTTCGCACATCCTATATTCTAAAATCATAAAATTCAGTGTAGGTATGTTGATAATTTATCACTGTATCGTTGTTTCCTAGAGATGAGAAAAAATTGGAAAATAATCAATTTATCAGTAACGACGAGGCATTTAATGGCTATAGATTTAATGCTTAATCACATTAAAAAATAATAAAATAACATAAAAACATAAACTCA
This sequence comes from Hypothenemus hampei, assembly GCA_013372445.1. Classification (NCBI taxonomy): domain Eukaryota; kingdom Metazoa; phylum Arthropoda; class Insecta; order Coleoptera; family Curculionidae; genus Hypothenemus; species Hypothenemus hampei. The sequence goes on along the minus strand of JABRWK010000383.1, from coordinate 33,785 downwards.
ACATCCCAAATCTTAAAGTTGTTTAGTTCTTTACATAAATGAGAATAGTTGTTCATTTGAACATGACTATTTTTCACGAACGCAAATGTTATTGACATTAAATATTTACGATTCTTCTTGTGAAGTCTTAAATATTTACATTTGACAAAAGCCACCTTGACAAGAAATTATAAACAAAGACACTAGGAAGAAATTTGCAAATAGGAATTTTTAATTAACGTTCATAGAACCGCTATTTTTAGATAACATAATTCAATTTAATAATACACAAATGAAATGTAACAGAATAGAAATGAATAGAAGGTAAAAAAAATGATGGAACGTGATTGAATATTTAAATGACAGATGAATTATGAAAAAAACTATGACATGAATACATTATGAAAAGGTAACAATAGTGATGATGGCTTGCGTCATACATCTTTAAAAAGAGATCAATGTCATGGAGGTTTTATTGCCAGCCATTAAACGTAATGAGCGCATGAAAAAAAGTTTAGACGAAAAACACGCAGTTTGAAGGCCCAATTACCATATAGTTCCCGATTGGGTTTAAATTTTTTTTTTTGGTTGAGTAATAATTTGTTTTTTATTTTTCCGCTTCTCGCTTGATTAAATAATCATTTTTACTTTTTATTAATTTAAATAGTATTTATTTGACAAATTTATAATCAATTAACAAATAGATAAACAACAACATTAGGACAAATTTCCAAAATTCGTCACAAAAAGCGCATTCAATACGTTTAATGTTTGCTATGTTTCTTGTGTCCCCAGTGTTTGTGGTGATCGTGACCGCCCTTCTTGCCATGCTTATGTCCATGATGGTGATGATGCTCATGTCCGCCGGCCTTATGATGACCGCCTTCATGATGATGGTGTCCTCCGTGATGATGATGATGTTTCTTACCGTGATGGTCTTCGTGGTGACCGCCTTTCTTGTGTCCTCCTTTGTGATGACCTCCTTTCTTGTAACCATGTTCGTGATGGAATCCTCCGTGTTTCTCGTGGTGTCCAGAATCGTGATCTTCATCGAAGAAGTGTTTCTCTTTCTTGAATTCGTCCAATTTATGTACATCATGGCCCCCGTGGGTGTGATGTCCCTTTTTATAATGTCCTTTTTCACCGAATTTATGTCCTTTTTCACCTTTTTCACCCTTGTGGTGCTCGCCGTGGTGTCCGTCTTCGTGATGATGGTGTTTCTTGTGTCCTCCATGTTCATGATAGTGATGGTGGTGTCCTTCCTTGTCGTGATGTCCTTTATCGCCTTTCTCATGATGATGGTGTCCTTTATAACCTTTGTCTCCTTTCTCGCCGTGATGGGAATGATGATGGGAGTGGTGTTTGTGGCCACCTCCTTTATCCCATTTGTGCCCGTGGCCAGATGCAGCCGCCTCTAGGTCGGCAGCCGGGGCGGAAGCGGCAGCAACAGTTTCCGCTTCACGTCTTTGGCGAGAAATTTCTCTGGCTTGCGAGTAAGAGACGGCCAAACAGAGGACCACAAGGGCTACAACGCACAGCCCTTTGAGGGAATTCATTTTTCTTTTGGTCCGAACACTGGAGGAGCACAAAATTAATACTGATTTGGTTGAATGCGGTAGTGGCTTTTATATGAATCTCCGGTACAATGGTTTTCGGATTTACCACAGGGTTTTTATGGGGTCCACGATAGTGAAATTAGTATCCGATCTGTAACATTTATTGACAAATTATTTGCCTATTGCATCTTGCGGTAAAGAACTTTCACTAAATACCGACCGACTCCTTCGTTATTTATTTTTTCTTATTTTTTTTTGTTCTTACTCTGACGTAATATTGGCAAACTTCTAAATTTTATGCAGTCAACTTTTTCATATATACAAGCACCAATTTTTCAGTCAATATTAGTATTTTAAATAGTCCGTGAAATCGGCTTTATTAAACAAAAGCTTTAATTTTGTTTCAGGTGAGTCCGTTTAAAATTCCACTGCACATCTGGTAAAAAGGTAAGATTAAATATCTTGCATAATAAATTAATTGACGTGAAAAAAAAAGAAAAAAAATTATCGCAGAAAACGACTTTATAATTTCCTTAAAACCGCTTAATGAAGCATATTGTTCTTTTGTTATTTTTTCGTTGTTCAGCAATAATGACAAAAATAAACAGAAGAAAGTATTACGGCGATTTTCTTGCACATTTACTTGACTTGAATGGTAGGACGCCACTGGTATGTACGTCTTTTACTCGTTAGACCTTTTTTGTCTCTGTGACCATGCAAACATGCGACCTTAATTACAATTGGTTCATCAATATCATCTTTGTTTTAATTAAGTTTCTTCGTAGAATTAAAAAAAAAAATAAATAACTTTACTTCTAGAAATTATTTTTTTAGAGATGAATAAATATGTTAAATGTAATTAAAAGTGACACTTGCAATATAGAATTTTGACATAAAATCACTTACGTGCTTTGTTAATAACATATTCCTTAAATGTTATATTAAAATCTATATAGAATTTTACTGTGAAATTATCTATGCTAACGTAAGGTTTGATGAATATTTTCTTAGTGACAGAAGAAGTTTTTATAGTAATATGTTAGATAAGTTTAACTTACAATACTTGTAAGGCGGTTTATACATACATATGTGGCTTCTCATTGACAATATTTTTTTCTCTGTTTCAATATTAAATTATCTACGACAACTGACAATCTAGCGAAGAAAATATCCAACATGTTCTTATTATCATTTTTTATGATTTAACCATACAAAATACGTATACTATCACATGTCAATAGTCCTCAGTTTCTGAATAGGTTAGTAAAACTTCCATACAATATGATATTGGAGCAATACCTTCTTACGGGTTGTATATAATGTAAATTTGATAACAAAGACATTTTTATATGTAAAAATGGTTTTTATTGTGCAGTGCTGAATCAATGTTCTGTTTACCCTTTAAAATCGTAAAAATTTTCAAATCAAATTGACACATCTACGTGTTTATAATCATTCTTACGAGCAATCGCTGTGTACATGTTGTCGAAAAGATTCTCATATTCAAATGAATTATTAAAATGTTTTTTATTTGTTCAATGGAGATGCTCACGGTTTCAATAATATTCTCTTTCACTATCCAATCATTTGTTACTGTATTGTGGGTTTTTTCAATCATCACTAATGTGGTGGCGTCATTTAGATGACCGAGACATTCTTTATAAAAAAAATGATTGTATACATGCATTTCAATTTAATTGTTGTCCAATAGTCAATGACGAAGGTGTAGAGTTGTTATAAACTCCGTTGAGTTCTGTATATGTCTCACCATTTGTTCTCTTTTTCAAAAACAAATATTTTATCATTGCTAAATACTCTATTTTTCATTTATTTTAAAATTTCAATAATTGTTTAATTTAGATGGCGAATAGTTACTTTTCTCTCTTCATTCAATAGCTTTGACTACTTTTATCAACTGTACAACGGGTCAAAAAGTCATAACAAGGGTCAAATAATTTACAGGATGTTTTTTCAAATAATTTTAAGAAGAAAAATTTCTATAAATAATTGATCAAAAACATTTATATTCAAAGATACTGTATATTAAAAACTGTATTTTTTCAATGTTTTTTTATTCTTTTCATCTTTTTTTTTTTTTAATTTTTACACAGACTATCCATTCGCTAAATGCGCATTATAAATACCTACTAATTTCATAAAACAATATCAAAATCAATTAGAAAATATAGATTTTTCAAGAATAATAAATACTTATAGTGGGGGATTTAGTATAAACGATTTATTAGAGATCTCAATGAGAGAAGCTCTTGTTTCGACAATCCTTCCATAAGCACTTGGCACATAAACCAGACTGTCAAGCTTTTGGAGAGCCCTTTCAATACAAAGTGGTTTTAATTTTTAATAATTGTCAATTGTAAGTGATAATAATAGTAATAAACTGAAAAATAAAAGAATAAAAATAAATTTATATCTTAAAAAAAAAAATATATAGATTTCATCTATTCCAACTATAAAATAATACCTTTTCCATATGTATTACTTTCAATCAAAGAAGTTGACAGTAAAATATAAAATATAATTATTGCATACAATAATAAAATTAACAATTTCATTAAGATCCTATTAAGAATATTGTTATGTTACAATTAATGACGGTGACTTAGGTTTTCGCGCTGATTTAGTATTTTTTTAACCGTAATTCATGATACGCTACTGATTTGTTTCTACCTCTTCATGATATACGTGGAAAGAAACGATTTCGATGTCGATACGCTTCACGGTACGTTTCGGTAGTTGAGTAGTCACTTAAAAGTCTAAAATTCCAAACTACATCGAGTATATCGTCGAACGTGTGTATGTGTCTGTGTGTAATGTTTTATGTGTTGACTTTCGTTTCATTAAAAATAACGCTTCGTTTCCTGAAACTGGAATTTTTGTTCGATAAACAAATACCGAAAAGTTTATACGCAACGAAGTACCCATGATGCTGTTGTTTGATCGAATAATAGCAGTACTATTCGCAGATAGTAAAGTCGTGCCGATTAGACAAACGGAACAGCGGCAACATCAGCATCATCTCGCGAATAATAATAATAACAATAATAATTATAAGAACAAGTACAGTTGTCGCAAGTGTTTAAAGTTAAAAATCGTTTCTTTTCGGAACGTTTGCTCAAGAATTCTGCTCTTGCAAAAGATGTAGCTGTTGCGAAGTAGCTATTAATCAACGATAAAATAGACTGTTGTCTTTTTTTGATAGTGTTTCTTAGTGCAGACAAGTGGGTCAATCAAAAAAATATGTTGAATTCAGAGAGCGGTCATGGTACTAGGTCCAAGTTAGATTTAGAATTTTTGGAGGACGAGGAGTGTTCGCCTAAAAATTCACCTATAATCACATGTTCTCCATCACCCTGTACATTCAATGAAGATTATAAAGGTAGTTTACAATGTATTTCTTTCTTATCATCAAATTTACTTAATAATGATTTATTATTATTACTTCTAGTCCAAATATTTATTTAAAAACTTTAATTAATTTTGTTATTATTGTGGTTGTAAGCTAGAATTCGAAATTTGGTGCTAAATGTATTACGTATTCATACAATATTTTGCATTTTGCATGAGTTTGTGAATAAATAAAAACTATCGAAATTTAAATTTAGTTCGAAAAAAAAAAAAAATACGTTCAGAATTTATGAATTTTAACCATCGTGCGATTGACGTCACAGCCGTTATCGAAATAACACCGCAAAGTTTGGTCAAGGAATTTTTCCCGTAACACAAAAAATCCCATGATAACGTATTTATAGAGGTTTTTTTACATGATTTAGGTATCAAACTATACAGGGTATTAGGAAAAAATATAAAATATTTAAAGAGGTAATAGTATGGGCCAAAATAAATAAAAAAGTCTTAATAAACATAGGTCCGTAAATGCACCGTTTTCGAGATATAGGGTATTTAAGTTGGCTGCGCCTTTACCTACGTCACTGGTCAATGTACAAATCTCGGACTTTTTTGTTTTATACCCATCAATATACTAAACTTACATCCAAAATGTATTTTAAGTATCTCAAGAGATATTTAAATTAAAAAATAAAAACTGAAACATTTTTTTCATTATTTTGCCGATATTTTACGTTTTTCATAATAAAATACCATTTTTTTCGAAAACAATCCGTATTAGAGCTTTTGACCAGGAATACCTTTCTTGTATAGAAAATATTGAAGATATAAATGTGTTTTCAAAATACGAATTTTTCACGCAACCCTAAAATCTTCGCTACTGGCATACGAAGGAAAAATGAATTAGCGCTCAAAACATAGCTAATATTAATGATAATAGGTATACAAAAGCTGAGTTCTCTATTTTAAATGGCTCCTGAGATATCGTCAAAAAAACTAAATACATTTTTTTTTGACACCTGTATCTCGAAAACGGTGCATTTGCGGGCCCATGTTTATTAAGACATTTTTGTTTATTTTGATCCATACTATTATCTCTTTAATTATTTTACATTTATTTTTTTAACACCCGGTACATATACATGTTTATAATATTTCAATCGAACAAACATTAATTTCAAATTCCAGATCAAAATAATTATAATTAATAAAAACAAAAGTTTCGAAGTTTTAATTGAATTTAGTGGTAAAAAAAAGTGTCAACACAAAATTCTTCATAATCACCTTGGAATGCCAAAAGTTAAAGCTTGACAAGTCTCTTGAAGCATTCATTGTTTGGTAGTAATTGATACAGGCTCTGTGTAAACAGTTTTAAAATTTTTTTCAAATTTGTTATCGGAAATGAATCATTGAGTTTATGTCTATGTATCTATTTCCATAAATTAATATCCTAAATTGAACTTTCTAGACTTATCAAAATTGCAAATATTGCAAATCTGATTCTTTTTCAAACATCGTTATCAGGTGCATTCTTTTTTATTGTCTGTAGACATACTTTTGTTTAATGTATTTTGAGGGTGTGGTTATCTGTGGAGTGAGGCAATGTAGAAATTACAACCAAATGAGCGAATTCGACAGAGGTCGAATTGTTGGCTTACGCGAAAGTGGTTTTTCATCAGGCTAATCGCCTTAACCATATTTAATCTACCATGATGTGTTGTTGTCATGTAGAGTAAAGACAGTTAGGAACATCGCAGAAGCAGAATTATTAGTCAAAAAAAAAAAAATAAAAAAAATAAAGATGAATGAGATGCAGGACTGCCACCTTCGTTTAAGGGGTCACACCACCTTGGCGCGTGTAAAAATGGGCGTAGAAATAAAATTGTTTTTTGACGTAGTTTTTAAACATATGAAATAACTTTTATTTTATACAAATACATTGCACTTTTATGAACATAAAAAAAAAATAATAATAAAAAACATCCAAAATTGGCGGAGATATAAGCCATTAAATATATCTCTTTTTCGAAAACCGTCGCTGATGGTGTACATTGTTTCTCTCTTAGGAAATGTCTGAAAAATAAAACAAAAATTTTTTCTTAATCAGTAAGGTTATAGCTAAGATGTAACATAGGGAAAATTAAAAAAAATAATTTTTGTAGAAATGGCAGCTGTTTGAAAAAAAAAATCAAAATTTGGCAAAAATTTTGATCTTTAAAAATGTATAAAAAATGAACGGAGCATCCAATCGAAAAAATCCTACGTTACATCTTAGATAATGTTTTAAAGAATATCTGGTCCAAATTTCATGAAAATCTGTTGATTAGAACTTGAGATATCGTGTACACAAGTTTGAAAAATATAGTTTCGAGAAAAAGGCAAAAGAAAAAAACCTACCGCGCTAACGTCTTAAAATCAACTATTTTTTGAAAATACCTTTAATCTGCGATTCCTGGGCCGTACAGAAGGCCTTCTAGTGATGTTGCCATGTCCTGGGACTCCTTTTGGGCAGCTCTTCTTAACATTCTGGCCTCTTTGGTGTCTTGTTGGGCTCGCAAATTGGCTATCGATATCCGACGGGCATCCAAATCTTCGGATAATCGCAGCGCGTTTGGACCAATTGTGAATTGCAATTGTTGTATTTCACATTTTGCACATTTTACTTTGAGTTTAAAACCAAGACCACAAAGAGAAGTTTCAGTAAAAGTTACATCACCACCACACTTTTTACATTGAACTATTTCACCAATCGCGGAAAATATCGAAACGAAATTGATTAACCGGTATCCGAAAGATGCGCTGACTTCAAAATCAAAGTCTTCACAACTCTTTAATTTTTTAGCTGACGTACTAGTGTTAGCTTCCACTTTTTCCATTGAATAGCGATTCAAAGGGTAACGTCTTTTCCTTCGACAGGGACGTCCAATTGATTGCCGACTGCCTTTTTTATCCAGAGATACAGTTTCTGACATTTTTTAGCTTTTTCAAGTTAAAAAAATAAGAAAAATATAAAAATTTTGTAATACACGTAGAGATGCGTACTCTTTTGCGTCACAAAACAAACTGATTCTATGATGTTGAATGTTAAAAGGGCCTAAAATTGTTCGAATTTTAGCATACCTGGGTTACTTTTTATTGCCAAAAGCACTTAAAGTTATAAAAGACTAATTAAAAATGTTTATTGAGAAGTAATTTAAATATCACTGTCAAGGTCAATCCCTTTATAAAGTTCAGTCCGTTTGTACCTACCC
>JABRWK010000383.1:12347-22944 GCA_013372445.1 Hypothenemus hampei | reverse complement strand
GTTGATAGCTGTAGGCTCCCGGGGAAATTAATGCTGTGGTCTAACCGATGCGAATTTCGGGATCGGACTTCTGGGGCTCCAAAAGGACTTAATAAACTAGGATTTGACATATTTCAATTTCTAAAAAAGCCTTCCGCAACCCCTGAAAAATGTCTCCAAAATTGTATTACTTCAAACCTCAATAACTTGCTTATTTCAAATGGAATGCCCCAATTTTCTCGACGGCATCGTATTCAGAATTCAAAAATCTATCATTTCTTCTTTTTATTTATTTTTTATTTTTTTATTTTTTTTTTATTTTATTTTTGAATTCTGAATACGATGCAGTCGAGAAATTTGCATCGGTTAGACCACAGTATTAATTTCCCCGGGAGCCTACAGCTATCAACACTTTGAGCAAATACACACTGGGTGGACACCCGGTATATGTATATCTTTAGTTATGAAGTGCACCCTAAGAAAGATATATTTAAATACCTTTTTGTTAAAAAAACATACATACATACATACATCACAATAGTCTATACTAAAAATAAAAAATAAATTGAAAAAATTAATCATCGTCTCTGATTTCCACAGAAATCGGGATCGTTGAGAGAAAAAAACATAAACCCAATCGAAAACCCATACAGTAAACGTATATGGATGGTAAATGTCAATCAAAATAAATTTTCTATGAGCACATTTCTACAATTTTAATCTAAATGAATCATTCAATCACTCAATCAGTAGTTATATTACGTTTTCATTTATAAAAAATAATATGTGTAGTTAGGAGAGTGTGAAAATGTAAAAATAATAAACTTTTAAGTCTAAATTTTGTGAACTTGTCCTATTTGATTATTAAACTTTCCCACTATACTTTGTATATTTATTCGTATTTATCTTTTCCGAATTGTTATTGCTTTAGAGTGTGATGATTCATTTCTTCAATTTATGGTCGTACTATAGGGATATTGAGTTTATTATTTCAAAAAATTAAATATTTTAAAATTTAAAATTAATTCCATATAAATTTGTATACAATACCAGGTGATTATTGATGGCATGCTGATATTTCAGATGGTCATTCCTTGTTTTATTATCCGACAAAAAGTTCCTATAAACATAAGGCTCCAAATAAAGGGTGTCTCAGAAAATATGTTTATTTTGTTTTATAAACAGAAATTTATTACCAAATAAAACCTTAAACATTAAATGTTTATGAGGGGAAAACAGTATTGGACAAATGACCAATGTTCATGTTTTTACATTCAATTATTCTTGAACAAAAACACTTGCTCAAGCACGAATTTGAAACATTTTGTCATCAGAAGATTTTTTTTTATAGAGTAAGATATTCTCCCCAATATCACAAAATTTGAAAGAATTAAAGCAAAAGAGGAATTAGAAATTAAATTAATGCTATTGTTCGTGTAGTGATTAATAACTTTCGTTCAAGAATAATTAAATATGAAGACATGAATAGTGGTCATATGTCCCAGGCTCTTTTTGACACATGAAAATTTAATATTTAAACTTTCATTTTGTAATAAATTTTTGTTTATAAAATAAAGTATTTCTAAGACACCTTTTATTTACTGGACGAGATACAAGGTGTTAAGATTTTAAAAATGTTTTTTTTTTAATTCGTTTCATACATTTTTTAACATATATGATTCGAATTTCTCATCCGATACGATAATAACAATCACCACCCGAAGGTTTTATAATAATTTGATAAAATTTCGTAATATTTTTTGGAATCACTACTAATTTTAATCACTAGAACCTTTATGGATTAGGAAAATTTAAATTAATATATGCATTGATGATTATTTTCGAAACTATTTTGAAAATGGTACTAGATATTTAAGAAATGTAAGATAATATATTCTAGAAAGCAAAAACAATTATACAATAATAATATTCTATGTCAGTGACGCAAAAGCAAAAGAAAGTCCGAGTGAATAGAACTATTACTAATCCAAAGAATTATAACACCGTGTCAATTGTGCCATATTTATAAATAAGGCATAGGGATAGAGAGATTATTATTGTAGTATCGTATAGTAAATTTGATTCATTTATCAGAAAAAATGTAGAAAATAAATTTAAAAGACGAAATATTTTTAAAAATTTTCACATTCTGTATCTCGTCCATTAAACATTTCAGACTCTACGTTTATAGAAATTTTTCTTCTTAGAATAAAACAAGGAATTACCCAGCGCAATATCAATATATCATTGAGCAACGTTTTATATACATTTTAATGCATTTTTTTTCTACAAGACAAAACAATTTGGAAATAAATAAATAACAAAAATGTTTTTTACACTATACTTTTTTAACATAGTATCGTAAAGTCGTTTTTAAACATACCAGACAAGTGTACATTTCGTTGTTAATATTACTAGTGTTATACTTTACTTTTTACAATACTTTTTTTGATTAAAGTAAAAAAACTGCATCTTACACGTGATCAAATACTGCGAGCAGTTGAATTTCTCAAAGTGATTTCCGAGAAATTGATGTTACTGAAACATTACATTCAACTCGAAGTCTATTATCGTCATTACAAGCACGCCATCATGAATTTGGTGATGTTACCGAAAGACATTCAGACACATCAAGCACAACAAACTGAGTAGAAAATCATAATATTATTAGAATAATAAGATGTAATCCTATAATAATGGTTGCAAAGTTAGTTAATCAAGTCTAAAAGACTCATATTATCGAAGTTAACTGCAGTATTATCAGGAATAGATCATGGAAGGTTGTCTTAAAAAGTCGATGTACTTTGAAATGTCAGCCAGTGTCCAGAGGGAAGACCGCTTATTTAGATTGAGCAAGGAAACATGAAAATTTACAACAAAGCCAATTGGCTTTAGTTCTTTTCACAGATAAATCACAGTTTAGACTGCAGTTAAATGTAAGAAGAGTAAAGTTACGGAAACAACCCGGTTTAGAGGCAGTTCTGGAAAATGTTCAGGAGGTCCACGATTACAGAAGTTGAACTACTGTAATGATGGGGTAACGTTTGCGCGGCAGAAATGCATTTGGGCATTTCGTTTTTCTAGAAAATTTGTCGACTGCTGAGCAATATATTGAATAAATTCTTAAATCACTTGTATTGTAGTGTGCAAATACTTTTGGGCCAAATTTTGTTTTAATGCATGATAATGCTCATTCCCATGAGCAAGCATCGAACATGTCTGAAAGAAGATTTTTAAATGAAAATCTTTAATTTTAGAAAAAAAAAATCGTTTTTTAAAGCATTAAGAGAGATATGAAGATGTACAATTCAAGGCCATTTGAAAAATTAAATTTTGAGTAAGCTAAGAAGAATTCGTGCCGCGTTCACTGTAGGAGGGGATAGAAAACATTAAAATAATGGTATAAGATACCAAAAAAAAATAAATAAAACGAATCAATAACTTCGATATAAATGTTTTTAAAATGTTATATAAATTTTATTGTTTTTTAATTCAACATATCCATTATAATTTTTTTGTTATTTATTTAGGAATATTGTATAATTTAGTTGTTTAATTGGTAATAAACAAGATGCTGATGAAAAAATGCGGTAGATATATTTATTTTTGACCAAATTTTTTTTTATTAAAATAACATATCCCTGAGCGATTGCGGTGTGTGTAGTAAATAGTTAGCAAATGTTGAACATATAATAAGTCTAATAGATGAGTCGTTTTATAAAAATAATAATACAAACAAGACAACTTAAAGAATTTAATTTTTATCATACTTTAAAATTTTAATTATGATTCTAAGATTATAGCAGGCAAGAAAGGAAATTAGTGAATTTACTCGTGTTATAGTAGCGTTATTCAAGAACTATACAGGGTGGTCCAATTGAACTGCAACTTTTCAAAACGCTGTATTTTTTATTTAAAATTAAATTTTATTGACCCAACACAAAAAAAGAATGTTAAAATGATGTGCATAATTTATAAATTTATTTCGAATTTTCGATATGGTCGCCTTTAGCACGAACTATGGATCTGAGTTGGTCGACAAAGGAATCACATGTTGGACGAATATAGTCCTGCGAAATCTTCATCCATTTACGAAGAGGAGCTTTATTGAACATGTCAGCACGAAAAAATACCAAAGTGTCGATGTGCTCAAGAAATTACCTTCTTCGTGAATGGATGAAGTTTTCGCAGGAGTACATTCTTGCAACGTGTGATTCCTTTGTCAACCGACTCAGATCCATAGTTCGTGCTAAAGGCGGCCATATCGAAAATAGGAAATACATTTCTAAATTGCAAATATCTTCCATCATTTTTTTTCTGTTGGTTCACTAAAATTTAATTTCAAATAAAAAAATACAGCGTTCTGAAAAGTTATAGTTCAATTGTTCCACCCTGTATGTGTATATTTTACCCATTTACGTTTAAAAACTAATGTAGTATCCAAGTTTGTTTCCCGAAGCCTTGTAGACTAGAATAACGAAAATCAGTATAAATGTTTTAAACGTTCTCGACGAAGAATGGGTCGATTTGTTAACCTCTAAGAACATTTTTTAAATTGGCCATGATTACGAGAAGTTATCTACTTTTACCCAAAAAAATTATTATAAAATAAAACTCAACACACATTTAGGTCACCGTGATTTTTTAAAATTCTCTTGGTTAATTTTGGACGGAGAATTGAAAAATATCATCAGTTTTGGTTTAGCAGGTCTAGTTTCCTATATAGGAAATATAGATACTTGTTTGCCTCATATTTGCAATTAATTAATGTTTCCGTGTATTTATATGTTGTTGAAAGAAAATATCAATGTTTTCAATTAAAAAGTAAACCCAAATATCGAATGTCCAATTATTAGACTACAATAATTTTATATTTATGTGATACAAAAAAAGACATCTCTTAACTTTTTGTGGTTAATACATTGAGTATTTCATGAAATTTTCATATATTCGTCCTCTTGAGTGTATCTATATGATTTATAATTCATTCCCAGAGAATCTTAATAATTCGTGAGACGATGAATTTAGTATTTTATCAGAATGACAAATAGAGCCTTTTGTAGTGACTAAATTAGGATATTATTTTGTTTAACATCGTTAATATTCAAAATACCGAAATAACAATCATCGGTGTGATTTCTTGGTTCTTTTCAAACTATCGACTCATCGAATTTCAAACATTTTTCTTCCCATTAGGCCATTACCGTAAATATTTTGTACACGTCTAGCCGACAACATGCGAAACTTACAGTTTGTCTTGGTCGATGAGCTTAATGTCAAAATATACAAAATAGGCTCCCTTTACAATGTCTGAAATATATACATATATATTTTTTTTTTGTTACCTTTTAGAGTGTACTTCTGCGACTGGATACTATTTTGTCATTCAATTTACACTGAGTTTTAGATATAAAATGTAACAAAATTTATAAAAATCCTTTAGGAGTGTTATTCACTCTATTTTAAACTTTTGCTCTTCTTGGTTCCAAATCAACAGGAATTTTTATATATCTTTCGAAAGGTTTTTATATATACATACTTGTATATGTATAGATTTACCTGTTTAGAGACTGTATCAGATCATGAAAAAATTTCCATAGACACGAAGGTTTTAATTTAGTAACGTTATACATATTGCAAAGGGTATAACTGACAGAGAAAAGCTGCTATTGTCATATTTAAAATCAGCACATTAAATAGGTATATTCAAAATCAGATGCAACATTCCAGAAACAAAGCAAAAGATTTTTAAGGACAGTGTAATAGATACATAATATATTTTTCTGTTTTTTCCTCAACAATTCTGCATTGATTCCTTCCTATTGCTAATTTTTTAAATTTTAATGAAACAAAATTTTTTCGATTAACGTCGACACTACTTTCATTAAAAATTCAAATTTTACGAAATAAAATAAATCCTTTCTAAATCAGTTATATGAACACTATTATTTTTACCGAAGGTGTTAAAAGACACTTTGTGAAAAAAATAATAAATATAAATTTTATTGCTCCAGAAAAAGATTGGAAAAAAGTTTATCACATAATTAATTTAACAATTATTATAAGAAAAGTTAAAAGTTTTATTGATTACTAACGATTAGATAAACTAATGATAATAATTTTAAATGTAAATCTCAATAGATGTCTTTTAACATCTTCGATAGAAATAGTGTTAAGTTTTATCTTAAATTTATTGATGTGGAGAAGATTGTTTAATTTTTCAAAGCATTTTCGATGTTGGCTTTTTGTGGTTTAATACTGTTACTCGGCATTTCTCGTTAGGTAATGCATTATTGTAATAATATAGTAAATTCAGTCTCAAGACAATTACACAGTATTGGAAATTTCTATTGAATTGTCATATGTGTGCTTTATCATCACATATTTGTTCAATTATTTTAATATCGATTTATTGATTTCTAAATGTTTAAACCAAAGTTGACTAAACGAAAAACTTTAGTTTGCCAAAGAAATTTTTATCGACTCACTTGAAGCTGCAAGACTCGAGCAACCCCCTTTTGCTTGTTATTTATTTTTTTTTTTTCAGTAATTTTTTGGTCTCAAAATTTCAATTAAATTGTATATCATCGTCCTGGTATTGAACTATGGAGTGAATCGAATACATATTGTAGTTCCATGATTGATTTAACTTTTTGTATCGTTTTTTATTTGTTCGTTAATAAGATTTTCATTTAAACTCATTCAGATATCTTAATATCAAAAAATAAAAAAATCACAAAGATTTTTTTTATATTTTAAAATTTTTCAATGTGGATTTTTGTTAACAGGATATGTACGAGAAAATGTGTCAAATAGATGAATTGGCACCAACAGAAGAGGAACACAAATTGAAAGGTGTAACAAAACCTAGATATATGGTGTGGAGAGAGACAATTTCTTCAACTGCTACTTTAGGATTTCGAATAGAAGGAATTCGAAACGCTGATGGTACTAGTAGTAAAGACTTTAAGACAACTAAGTCCAAAGATCAGATAATGGAGGCCTTTAAAAAGTTTACTGAAGGATTTCCTCATGCAGTGGTAACTTAAGAAATATAATTCTATCTATAAAAATATATAATATTTATTTTTTTTTTAAGTCCCAAATACATCCAACGATTGAAAGCGATAAAAGCTACCTTAGAACATTCAAAATTTTTTGAAACACACGAGGTTAGTAAGACATATTTGTTATTAATTTAAGTTTTATCATGTGAAATTGCATGTAATTAATTTTGATAAATACTAATTATTCCTCTACTGATTGGCTAAAGTGATTATCATTACTTTGGCAATTTCATAATAAACCTATTAAATAAAAGTAGAAGTATTTCGCTTCTGGTCTGCAGTCTGTAAAAGGTTATTTTTTTTTTTGGGATTTCATTTGACACCGTTACACATCATAGAGATGGATTTATTTAAAACTTCCATTTTTAGTGAAATAATGCGAAAAAATGATCATAAAAATGTTTTCATAAAACCTGCATCGAATTTTTAATGTCTTTAGAACAGGTTTAAAGTGGTTTTTCTGACTCAATCTGTCATAAATATGTATAACTTTTCAGACCCGATCTGTTCTACTTCCTACAAGATAAGTTCATTTGTTCAAAAACCATTTTTTATATTTAGTTATAAACTAATCCTAGAGAGAGAAAATTACGATCTTAGCTAACTTAGTAATTCATCTGAGAGAAAGGGCAAGCTTAAAACGAAAGTACATTTGTGTTTATTTTAATCGAAATTGAATATGAAAAAATGAACCCTTTAGCCAAAAAAATTGTCAAAAAGTAAATGTTCCATTTCACAGATGATAATTACATATTATAATTTCTAAACGAAGTTTTATTTAGTATTTAAAATATCCCAAATCATTTTTAATCATGTCGTATTGTTATTAACAAAAAGCGGTACATAAGGTACAGGTTTTATGAAAAATAATATGATGCGTATAAGTAATGTGGTCTTCGTATCGCTCGGGTGCAAGCTATTCATTGCCCGTATTCGAGATCTTTCATCTCTCGATATGTAATATAAGTATTAAGTAATTCAACAAATTCCTTTTTAACATATTAATGGCCCTCCCATACAAAAACATTTCTGACTATTCTTGTCACCATTTTTTTCCGCCATATAAATTCAACTAGCCCGTGATCCATAGGCTAAATCACTGAACGACAAAGGCCTTTTTTCCGTGATCCAGTTTCTGTATTACGGGGTAGTTAAAATGTTAACCCTGTTTTTTGAGTGGCGGAACTAAAGCTGAAAGATATGGATATATTACATGGAAACACATTGGTAGGTATCCACTTTTTGGAACTTGAAATTTGGAACATTATTTCTCTTCATCTACAATTTTAAAACTTATAAGATGCATTAAATCCACAAAAAAAACTGTCTGATTTAGTATTAAACTTTTGGTTGTTGATGAATATTAACATTGGCATGAGAGAATAAGAACTTTAAGAGAACCATTTATTACTGGAATATTTTACTGCAGCCAACAAGTGGATGAAAGTAAAGTTAATCTGAAATATCTGAATGTAATCAAAAAGTTGTCATTTATTAATGTTGAAAGTGACTGCCACTAAATTCTATGTAAAAATACAATTGATTTCCAAAGTGCCGTTGTACACTGTATTCATTTTGTTTTGGTACATTTTTCAATGACTATAAAATCATTGAAATAAGAAGTGTCATTCAAAAACAAGGTTAAATTTTGATTTCCAAAGTCTTCTGTCCTAATTTTAGATTTTTTCTATCGTATTCGATTTTCAATTTGTCGCATAACACATCACCCTTTTGAAATGGGGCATCCATTTTGAATTAAATCACACATGAAAGGATCATATATTATTTTATAATGATTTTCATTGAAGGCTTAGGCAGCTTCTCTCGCAGATGTCTTATAAACGTAATAGAGACCAAACATTTCGATCCTTTTCTGTAGTGTGTAGACTATTTTTGTTGAGATTAGAAAAGAATTTTATGAAGCCTACTGACAAATTAATTATCAAAATTGCAAATAAAATCTTAGTTCCTATTGTTTTTATTTACAATTAGCAAAAAATTTCATTTTGCCGTTTTTCTTCACCATTTTGTCAATAACATTTGAAACTACGTAGTAAAGAAGGAGCACTACCAAAAAATAATCAAAACAAAATGATTTGAAGATCAAAAGGATAAGAACACAATACTACAGTTGATGAATGGAGGCCACTTTCAACATTAATGATTTTCAAATATTTCTAGAACGAATGTTTAGAAATGCAAAAACAAAAGTTGATCGAAAAGAGAATGAAAATACCTTTTAGAATTCCGCATCAGGTTCTTTACTATTTAAAAATTTTGAAGAAGTGCTTCCTATAGTAAGGGGAATGAAAATTGGAATATGACTTAGGGTAAATTATGATCCCCTTTATATCAAAGTTGACGTATCTTACCGTTTTCTTCAAAAACAATTTCCTAAAGTGATATTTATAGTGAACTGTTTTTCCTGAGACCCCCCTTGTATAAAGTTTTGTT
Organism: Hypothenemus hampei; assembly: GCA_013372445.1. NCBI lineage: Eukaryota > Metazoa > Arthropoda > Insecta > Coleoptera > Curculionidae > Hypothenemus > Hypothenemus hampei. The sequence goes on along the minus strand of JABRWK010000383.1, from coordinate 13,444 downwards.
AGTTATTTTTGTTAGGGGCTTTTAGTTTTCACATTTTATTGAGGGCATTACAGAGGTAATTTCGAAGAAACAATTATGCCTCAATAGATAAGTGAACCAATCTTCATTTTTATAATTTTTTTGAGCTACATTCTAGGTATAGATTGACAAAACAATTTCACATTTTTACAATTTTAGTTCCATCAAATTTTTCAAGGAATATTCGCAAATAATTTTTTTATTATGACATATTTTCAACAGCTAGTTTTTTTGTAAAAATTTCTGAAGTATCTAATTGTTGCCTTTTACTTATCTTTTGTTCTAACCTAAACACCTAATTTTTTTTCGGTTTTTATTAAAATGACGTGTAAAGTAGAAATTACGCAATTAATACGGCACAAATAAATTCCCGATTAGTCATTGTCAATATGTTTCTCAAAATTTAATCAATAAACGGTCTGATGTGATCAATAACTGATCTGACAACTTTACTTACATCCACTAGTTGACTACAATGAACTAATGAGACCGAATCTTAGAGATAATAGCAGAATGAATAACCAGTGCAAATAAGAATTCGGCATAGTTATAATAGATTGATTGTGGCAATTGCCTGACACGTACCTCAAAGAAAATGAATTGATGAAGATTAATCAAAAGCTCCGTGGCATGTACATACATTTTAGCATGGTTCTCAAGAAACTTTCAGTTTTATTATTTTTAATACTACATACAGTGTGGCACATTTAAAACCAAACCACCCCTGTAAAATCTTTATTTCCGACCGATTTTGATGATTTTTTTTTTAATTGTAGAGCATCAAAAACTCTATCCTGGGACAACCTCTTGTCGCGTTCGCTTAAAAACCAAGGCCTACTTTGCCTCTTTTTCATGGCCAAATTTCAAGAAAACACTTTAGGATTTTTTTTTCAAAAGCTACTTTGAAACAACAATGACAACGAAATTTACAAAATTGACATTGACAACGATAAAACATATGATTTCATTGTCGTACGTAAATACATTTTTTAAGCTTGATTTCAGTACTAAGAGTAAGAAACAAAGTTAATTTGGTTAACATTTGTTTATTTACAAAAATAAGTTATAACAATAACAAT
>JABRWK010000382.1:30297-41665 GCA_013372445.1 Hypothenemus hampei | reverse complement strand
TTGTTTCGAGAAAATTAAAGGTTAGCATAATCTGTCTCTATGCAATTTCATATATTAGTCAATTTTAAATTGAATAAAACATTGGTATTTTTTAAGATATTAAATATTATCTTGTTATAAATAAAAAGTTTACACTAAATAAATTCCAAATTATGCGATATCTCATTTTTTTAAAAAAATGGACTTATACCACTTTCAAAATAAATGATCCATATCAATCATTACCAAACATGTCAGTTTTCAAAATTTTGAAGTTATACCTCTATGTTATATCCTCGATATTACATTTGAAGACTGATCCAATTACCAAAGATTCCATTACCTGAAGAGATAATGGAATTATTCGTAAATCTGAATTGAGCGATTGAATAGATCGAACCATAAATGATATTATCATATTGTTTAAACTACAGTCTATCTCAAATACTAATGTAGTTACGTCACAGGGCACCAGTTAATCAAAGACAAAAATTTAGAACTGTCAAATGATTTTTTAGTATGAAAGAACGAGATAAAAGTTATAAAATCAATCTTCCAGATCTACGACCTACGTACCGCCTTTTGTGTAATGCATTAAAAAGAGAAAATTATTGAAAATAATTCTTCGTTTGTTCTGAAAACTACTGTCAGTGTCTCGAACAATTTTTCGAATTTTAATATTCGTTTTGAGTTTTTTTTGAGTTTTTTCTTAAATATTTTAGTGTCGGTGTTTGTGCTTGTGTACTTTTAGCATATTTTGTTATTAGCCAAAGAACTTCTCGTGAATGATTTCCACGTTTCAAAAGTGAGACTCTCAATTTTTTTATGCAATTATAATTAATATTTTTACGCTACTGACTCCATTGTTGATTTGAACATGAAACAGGTGACATATGACGTAACTACATTAGTATTTGAGATAGAGTGTATCTTTTAATGTTGCAATGTCACTTGACAATGATAATAATAATCTAAAATTTGAATAGGGGTAAGGATAACTCTATTGAGTTTACGGGATATTTAAAAAACATATTCATTCGTTCAAAACAACAAATAGAGATCGAATCTTGTTTTATAAATATAAAAAATAGTGTATACAATATGTATTCAAGTAATGCCCCAAATAGGCTAATAATTAATTATAATTGGCGGTGGTTTTGTTGTTCATGTTTGCAGCTTAAGATCTTTAATAACTTTTCCAACCTTCTGCAACAAGATCTTATAATTAGACAAAGCAATTTTACAAAGAAATTTAACTAGCTTTAGGTCCCTGAAGACAGATTGAATCCACAGCTCAACTAGCAGAATGTCACTGACAAAATAGGTTAATTTTCAAAAAAAATTAAAATACACTTTTTATTGAAACATACAAGAAACATTAAATTATTGCTATTTAATATAAAAGGTGACTGAAAAGTTCCCATACATTTGTTTAAAGGTTATTGCGTAGGCATGGTGACATTTTGATTATCAATCCTAAATATAGTTAATCAATCATTTGCTAAACAAAAAACCTTTCTAATAAAACAATCGGGGCAATTATCTGCTTTAATAAACTTCCTTCGAGCTATTTTTTTGTCTTTTGATGTTTCAGACTGACTTTACAAACAGGCTAAGTACGGGAATAATATTATTAATATACATAAACACCCAAACGGTACCACATATGGCGACCCTACCGTTCACATAAAGAAGGTCATCCAATCATAATGAAATGGCAAAATACAAAACTGATTACATGCAAGCAACAATAATTAAAAAAATTAAAGTTATGAGTGCTATCCTCCTTCTACGGTCAATCAAAACACAAACTTACTTCGCCCAAATTTGGTAATTTCTTTGGGTTTTTGGCATCAAAATGTATTGTTAGTAAAAATTATAACAGCAATGAAGGTCAAGATTTTATACCAAGGGACAAGCCCTATAGTTAAACAACTATGTTCACAATAAATATTTCCATACTTCATTAACTGAAGAACCAAGACTGACTTACGGACAATCCTTAAATCCCAAATCTGTTGAATTTTTTAATAGGTTCTGCAATTTCAAAAAACTATATCGATGTAAACACCTGCTGCGATCTATCCTTTGTTCACATCTATAATAATAAGAAATAAAACAACATTAAAAGACCTCCTCAATGACTAATTAATATTAAGATTGACTGAATTGTTTACATCGCTTCAATTGAATAAAGATAACTTTAAACAAAATGTTTACAAATCAAGATGACATTGGTAACTGCCGAAAAGTAAACTCGTTTATCGCAACATGCTCTAATAAGAATCACTCAAAATGAAACCACCATTAATAGAAACGGGAATACGGTTTACATCCTCAAAGAAAGTTTAACGAAACTGAAATAAAAGAAAAAACAATGAAAAATCTGGTACAAAATCAGAGATTCGATTTACAAATAAAAAATTAATAGATTAACAAGGCAGTTTAAAATCTTTATCTACAAATAAAACAATGAAATGCTGCAGAATTTGCTACATATCTTTTTGTTCTCTTCAGTTAAATAATATTGATAATATTAAGCCACTTTATTTTAGTTTAAGAAGCCCAAGGTACGAAGTAGTTCAATCTAAACATTTGATGGCTAAAAATTGAAAAAGAAATGCCAAAATCGTTTACTCAACATTTATGTAAAAGGTTAAAATTAAATCTTATCATACAAAACAAAAATTGGATTACCAGTGTGAAGGACTTTCTTGAAGTGCACCATTCTCAGTCAAACTTATGAAACATTTTATGCCTTCTAAACCATGATTTTCCATTAAAGAAATCCCCAATGAGAAAACACCTGGATATGATCTAATTATTGCTAACCTATTAAAAAATAATAAATAAAAAGTAATAGCAGGATTTAGATATGTAACAAATATTTTCTATTCTACTCTGCCAAATGTTTTTTATCCAATTCAATGCAAATATTCTTTCAATCATTATATTACATATAATGATTCTTGAGTTAAGAAAATCACTACTTCATGTTATAGGCCTATCAGTCTTGTGCCTGTGACGTCAAAATTGTTGGAAACATTATTATTTAAAAAGATAAAATCTGTAGCAGACAAAATTGAACTTTTACCTGACCATCAATTGGGCTTTCATGGGCATTGGGCTTTCTGACCATCAATTGGGCATTGGGTACTTTGTGTACCTATTCTAGGTTCACAGAGTTCTTTGGTCAATAAATATACTGCCCGGTCTTTTTATACATCAAGCAATTCAATAGAGTGTAACATAATACCTCCCTCAGTTTTTACATTATTTTAAAATCCCACCTAAATGGTCGGATATTCCAGGTTCAACTAAGTGATTTATACTTCAATAGCGGCCGAATAATAACAGGGTTCTGTGTTGAAACCAATCCTATACACCCTCTACACCGGAGATTTGAAAAGCGAAGAAAATGTCTTTATCTATACTGACAATACTGGACTCTTAACTGAGAGTTATGATTTCAAATAAACTCAAAAAAACACACCTGTCACTTACACATTTGACAACATAGTTCGAATAATAATGAATAAAAATTAACGAATACAAATCTCACCATGCGTATAGATAAATGTCCTCTAAACAATAAATCTTTCACACAGATCAGTTTGGACAAATATTTGGGAATCCACTTGGATAGACGATTAACATAGAAGCAACATATTTAAGAGAAAAGCAAAGAGTTGTATTTGAAATTGCAATAACTGGATTGGTTATTGGTTATCATTATCAACTTTTGATAGAAAATAGAATTCCAATTTATAATAGTTTATTAAAACCCTTATTAACTTATGGCAGATATTTGGGATACTGCAAACACCTGAACTATAAAAATCCTGGAGATATTTAAGTCCAAAACTCTGCATAATTGTTACAGCATTAAAATGTGTCAATAGCGATACCATCCATAATGACCTATAATTTCAATAATCCGTGATGAAATTGGTAGTTTTTCGGAAATATTAGCTACAGATTGATTTTAATACCACCTTATAGATTTCAAAAATAGGTGTTAGTCATTTTATTGAAATACATCTGGCAATTCTATACTAATTTGAATTGCAATTTATAAGTATTTAATTTTCGGAAATTCCCTAGTGCGGGGAAATTAACCACAAGATAAATTAAATAGCCAACTATAATTAGTTTATTATACACTGAACAGCAAAAAAAATCGGACAATTGTATTTTTTTATTGTAGGGGAGACCAGGGCATATTGGGACAGTGGAACATAGCGCGATAGCGCCACTAGAGCTACAAGTACCCACAGCTGATTAACGCCAGAATGGCGTTAAGCCCCTGTTTAATTAGCAAATAGTCTTCGTTAGAGGCGAATATGCTAGATCTCTCAAAAAGCTTTCTGTCATATCATTATAAAAATAACGCTGCTTCCTCAAATATTTATTAAATTTTTAATCTGCAGTTACAACCAATATTCTACCATTGAGGGGTAGTATATCTCAGTTTTATTTTTACATTCATAACAGAGCTGAATGTACCAAAGGGTAAGTAAGAATCATAAGACACTTTGCCAGTTTATGTCATTTAGGACAAAACGGGGAGCTATATTTTTGATATTTCATTTTGCCCGGTAGCCCAGAGATAAATAACAATATGTCAACTTTTCAATCACCTGCATGCCCAATAACGAATAACAGTACATCAAAGGGATCTGCTTTTTTATTATCACCTGAAGCTGTTATCCCTTTACCTAAAGAAGTACGTACCCCACTTTACTCATATAGCGGAGCATAGTGGAGCAATCGACTTTTGGCAGAAATAGTTTATTATTTAAGGCCTAATTGAGAGATTTCGCAAATATTATTGGAGATGACGGAAAATATGTCAGGTGAGCAATTTATTTTTTTAAACTGACAGGGCAATTTTGTAACATTGTTGTATTACGTCAAATGTTCCTAAACATTAAGTATCCCAGTTTGCCCTAGTCTCCCTTACATACCTATTTGAGAAAAAAAATTATGTTTTTACAATACATACGTATTTAGTACATTTTAATAAAAATGAATAAAATTCAATTGCTATTGTTTTGATTCTTTTGTTTTTATAAGAAATTAAAGATTAGTCTTTTTTTAACGAAAATTAAATTTTTTAGAGGGCATATTTGATATTCAATACAGTGTTTGCTAAAACTTTTCATTTATACATCATTATTTCGTGAATTATTTACATCTTATTAATACATCTTTTATTTAATTAATATTTCAAAATAACTTTAAAGTATGTTTTTTAGAAAAAGTTCAATAAAAGATTACCAATTTGCATTGTGTTACAAATACAAAAATGAAACAATAAATGAATTGTCCAGATGCAAAACCCGCCATCTTTATATTAAACTGTTTTTAGTAAAATGTAAAAAACCGTTTACATATTACACTGATTTTGCATTGTAGTGCCAATTTTAGAATTAGTTTTATGAGAGATTTGGTGGTATATGAAGCTTAAACTACTAAAACATATGTAGCAATCTTACTTTAGAATGCAATAATACATATAAACTCTGTACCATTTAAAAACGGTTGCACGTCATCGTTCAATAATGACGTTAGTGGCGTACAGCGTTGCCGTTCATCAAATTTTTTCTTTTTAAAACTTAACTAAAATAAAAATATTTTTGGATACTGAAATTTCAATAAAGTTCAAGTTATCAATATTTAAATAAATTGGACTGTCTTATTTATATTTTGTTTTACAAAATTCTAGCTACAAGAGAAGTGAAAAGAAATAATATATTTTTATACATTTAACATTATTTATAGCAGAAAATAATTCACTCGAATCCGCGGTGATAATAGCGGCAACACTCCGCGAATTTCAGGGTAGCCAACAGTACAAACTAAAAATTGTATATACTATTACTTATGGAGGTCATTTAGTTTTTAGAAATTTGTAGTGGTAAGAGCGACGTCATTATTATTACGTGCAAAAATTAAATGGTACAGAGTTTACCTCCAAATGTGACAAATTTGGAGATGGCAGGTATTGCATCTAAACCACTGAAATATTATTTTACAATTCAAATGTCAATATTTTTGCTATTCACTGTATATATTTTTTACAGATTGCAAACAAACAATGGAAAAAAAACTTAGCTTTTGCTGATTTTGGTATTCATTATTTTAACGCATGAAAAATTATAATTTCTTTTCTAATAGCAATGATTTCTAATTAAAAATAGTTTCCTGTCAAACGACACGTTAGTTTATTTGAAAGATACTGAATATCTATTATACAAAAACATGCAAGCCAAAGTGCATTGTACTTGTAAAAAGGTCACCAAATTGCTGCAATAAAAACAAAAATCATCAATTTCATCGTCATGTAACTGCTCCACCGGAAAAATTCGCCTTTTTTTATTGGATAAAAACTCTCAGACTAGTGGGCCGGTGATCGAGTGGGATTTAGGCTCGACTGAATTTGAGTTTTCGGCAACTTCGAAATATTACACAGTATCCTGGAAACGTAACCGCTGAGATCGGACCTATTTGACCTTAACCAGAGGAAACACGCTTTGTAATCGCTTAAAAATTGTTCGGATTCGTCATAGCGGTGTGCGGAAAATTGTAATGGGAGATTCCGCTTCCCCGAGTACTAGTCACATCTAAATACGATTTACATTTTTGGGACCAGATCTCGAGCGAGGCGAACCACATATAGGGCGAGGTAAGTGGGTAAACGAGTTATGCAATTCGTCTCGAACACCAAAACGAGGTTATACTCTGCGAAAAAAATACAATATAAAAAACTCGCTTCTTAACACTTACATTTATTTCCATTATCCAATCACATTCCTAAGATATTAAAAATACATGTATTCAGTATCTGCTGCAAGTTTAATCTATGTATAATAAGTTGCTTTTGCGCAATAACACATTAAAAGTGGTAATTTAACAATTTGTTTGTCTAATCATGGATGTGCAAGCGTTTAATAGGCGAATTGCATAATAACGTTAATCAATGAATATAAATTAAATAAAAAAAGTCCATTTTAAATGCTTAGCGGAAGACCGATCCAATTAAAAATAGTGAAAGGAATAAACTTGAATAAAAGCCATTTAATTTCGTATTATGTTTTCCCCAATCATACCATCAGACAATTGCTATCGGTTCCTCTGTTCATTGAAACGCTTTCACTTGTTTTCAAACTTTTACCGCAAAAATGACAGTTGCGTGTCAATAACGTCAAATAAGGCCGAACACCAAACGATTTCCAAAGCCTCCCTCTCAATTAGGAAATAATAAATAGACACTTTCTAATGAAAATAATAATAATAACAAAAATAACATTTACACAAAACTTTCTAGTGACTATTTTTTAGGTCATAGTTTTCGAAGCGCATCGTGTCCACAGGATAATTGTGACAACTCAGTAATTTAAGATTACAACTATTAAATTTCTTTAGTTTTAATTTTCAGTGATTTAGGAATAAATGGCATTGACAGTTGGACAAAGCAACGAAACAAAAAAATGCATTATCAAATTAGGGAGACTGTAATTTTTAATTCGAGTGCAGAATGCTCACGTTTCGCCTTGAAGTCTTTTTTTAAGACTCAAAAATTTCATTCTAACGACTTTTTCTAAAAAAATACCTCTCAAAACGTCGGCCGGGATGAGCCTCTTGAAGGTCTTCGGCCGATCTCCTCCCTCAACTGCCGGTTGTTCTTTCGCTTCATCAGCACCGTGCACACCGACCGCGACAATAGCCAAAATGGCAATAACTACAAACGCTTTCATGTTGCTTTTTATAACAATGGAAATTTCCCGGGGACCAGGAACCCGATTAATGGTGGTACTTCGGTCGCTGTGGTTCTTAATATACCAACTGAGCCACCGAGCCTGTGCGGTACCGTTTTATAGTTTCTATGCGTGGGCTGCAGGAGTGAGAGGAACATGTTGAAGAAGTTAAGCATCAGCAGGAATATGAGAAGGAGGAGAAGGAGATTTCACTTTTTTTAATCCTGGTCTATTGTTTTTTGTTTTTAAATAGATTTATAGGAAATTTGAAGGACTAAAAAATCAATGGAAGAGTTTTTAATGGTTGCCTAACTAGTTTCTGACATATGTCAGTGGTTACTTAATAATTGTTTTTCCTTCACTTTCTCCTCGATCTAATCTGGAAGCTCTGTGCAGCCACACCGTTCCAACATTAGAATTGCAAATTAAGAATATTTCTTTTAATTATCAAACAATAAAGTTTTTAGATATGATAACATTATGTACCTATTTTCCTAATTTATTTCAATTTGTCATGATTCATGTCCAAAATTGAACTGACACCTACAGGAATGGCGGGAGATACTTTGTCTAGAGCATGATGACTTTATCTAAACCTATCAAAAAGATTAAGGTCTAGACAAAAAATAAATTTGAATAAACGCTTGTTTTAAGGAGGTTTCAAGGTAGTAAATCTCGTTGACATTAAGCCTTTAATTGGTTCAAAATCTTGCAAAACAAGACGGATGATTCAGACTGGACAACTTTCTAGGTTCACTATATCGCAGAATTTAAAATACCAGGGGTCAAAGAAATATTACGTTATTATACGAGGGTCGTCTTTTAACTTTTTATCAAAAATTGTGAAAGAAAAACAAATTTTTGGTAGGATTTGTTGCTTTTCAAATTTTTCAAACGTTTCAACAGGTTTTTGAGCTGATCAGAATCGCTCTCCACGGATTTTTTTTTACGTTTCGGTACTCAAAGTTGTCGTTAGTTAATAATTTGTGTGAATAGGGTTGAGTTATTAATTCGATGCTTTTCTTCTTCAAATAATCAATTGTTTAACGTGTTGTATGAGAAGGATGATGCAAAGTTTTCGGTAATTTATCTTGATTTCATTCATGATTTTTGGCAAACAAATTGTTTTGTACTATCCAGTATTAACTGTATTTCGATCTTTTAAAGCAATGTCAGCAACATGTCACGTACAATCTAAGAAAAATGCAATAATTTGAAAGTGCTTTATGATCGAACTTCTTCTGTTAGTTGCGATCCATATTGGAATACTCAAACAGATGGTTGTTGCTTTGTTTCCGACTCGTATGAATTTATCCATGTTTCATCATCCGTTACGATGTTATGTAGTATACAGATTTTACAGTTCCTTAAGGAAACTCATTAAACATTTCCTTACACTAATGGACACGAACAATGTTGAACGCCAGTCAAATTATACGGAATCCATCAGAAACAGCACAAACTAACTAACTTTAATATCCAAATTCCAATGACTAATGTTGTCTTTATTTCACAGTAGGTCGCATATCGATCCTCTTTAATCTACATAGTTGTGTGCAACATCAATGTTTTTTGGAACAACAGATTTTGATCAACCATCACGCGATTCATCACTGACGGAAGCAAAACAACAAAAAAATTTTATAAACGGTTTCTTTTGATGGTGCTTCATTACCAAAACTTGAACGAAGCGACTTAAGGCATTTTTGTTGAGTAAAACCTTTACTAAAATTGTGAAAAATCATCCAATGGAAACCCTTATGTGAGATTTAAATTTTTGTATAAAAATGCTTTTTTAAATGCTCAATACAAAAAAAAATGTTAAATTTCACGAAAATGTATGTAAAAGTAATATCTCAATGACGGAATCTAGTGGTCATTTGTAAAAACTTAAAAGGTGACCCTCGTAAAATTATGGACAATAAATTAACCAATTTAACAGGGTTGCTGATTTTAGTATTCTATTGCTTCATGAATAAGTAATTAGTCTTTGAGGAAAATCCTATACGTAACATAATGTTCTGAGTTTATACATATAATTTATATAATTTCGAGGATAATTTTCAAAAAATATCCTACAGTTAGCATATAATATTATGATTACATAAATGGTTCCTAACATTTCTTGTTTAGTTCTTAATTGGCAGTGCTATTGTAGTTTATCGTTTACCTCGAAATATGTAGTTAATCAGTCAATTAACAAAGAAGTTTTTTTTCAGTAATTGGCCTGTTTCAACAATAATTTCGGCAAATTAAATTACACGTAAGATGAGAATTTCTTTTTTCCTTGCGTGCGTGTATCTAAAGGCATGGAACTGATCTTTAACAAAATTTTTATCATTTGAAGAAACACAATTTTCATTTTGGTCACAGAAACGGTTTTTTACGAAAACGAAAATGTTTCTAAAGAGGCCCCTAATTTGCAGTATAGTTTCCTTATGATGGAAATACCCTCGTCACTTTTTTATTTATATTCTAACTTTAATGGGCAAAGTCACAAGACAGTGCATGAAAAACTTTTTCGCTGAAAAAGTCGTGTTCTAAATCATCAGTCCAAAGCTTACTATAACACTTTATCTGTGCCTATGGCAAATGGCAAATGGCAAAAAAGGTTAAGGTTTTTTTAGAAAAAAATAAAGTAAAGGATGTCTCAATTTCGGTGCATTTACAGGCTTTCTCGTTTATTATTAAGAATGGAGGCATGCGGCTTTCGCGACACAGTACTACTTTTTCGTAAAATAAAAGATACTGCAAATAGATTTTTCCTAGCACTTTTGGTTTTTAATATACAAGAAAATTTGTCATTTTGGAATCCCCCTTATATTTCTCGTGTTTTATAACTTATCGAAAAGATAAAAATGGCCTTTTATAGATTAACATAGAAACCGGTGTCGTACTCGATGTTTTTCCTAAATTGATATTTTATGAGATATACACATATCCAACTTTTATTTTTTTAAATAGAATATCCTGTATACTTTCTATTCATTGGATTCGTCTTTATGTAAACATTTCAAAAATATATAATTTTCAATAATAAGTCCTTTTAATAATATGGAATTTGTTGAATATTTATTTTTAAGCTATTGAAAAAGAAAGAACAACAAAAAAATCGAAATAATAATACGATTCATAAGAATTGTTTGTATTGATGTCCATAATGTTTCAGACATAATTCGTACATTTTCCTTATTCTACCTATAGCATTATGAATAATGAGGGATCTGGCTTATAATTCTCTAAATGTTTCTTGAGTGGCAATTCACGAGTCGTCTATTGTGTCATGTTGGCTCCTATATATCTTATTTTGTATGTAGCCCCATAAAAAAATCTAAAATCGATAAATCCAGTAATTTTGAGGGCTATCTAATTGAACCATATGTGGTCATCAAGCGATCTCCGAAGTTTTGTTCTAGATAGGGCCTCACAATCTGCGCATTGTGAACTGGAACTCCATCTCGATGGAAAAATATTGCGATTAAATACGCCAAAGGAATTACATCCATTAATTGAAAAAGTATATTTTGCGATAATTCGAGATGTCGGTTGCCAGTTAACGTTCCTTCATATATATATATACAGGGTGACAATTTGAAAACGAAGAGCATTTAATATTTTTTTAACTGATG
>JABRWK010000382.1:0-30267 GCA_013372445.1 Hypothenemus hampei | reverse complement strand
ATTTTTTTTTGTTTTCGAATACTTTTACCGTAGATCTTGTATCATTTCTGTAAATAATAAAGTATGATACAGTTTTTAAAGAAAATATTCTAATATTGAAGTATTTCTTAAAACAAAATGAACCACCCAATACAGGGTAGCAAAATTGAATGTAAAGTAGGTAATTTCTAATATTTAACTGGACTTATTTATGATTATTATTAATATGCAATCATCCTGAATGTTCTGTTATTATTTTATACAATTATTTTGAATTAATTTAATTTTTAGTTTATTTTTATTTTACCTATGAAATTACCAATTTTACATTGGGTCGTTCATTTTTCTTAAGGAATACTGCAATATTAGTGCAATTTCTCTAAAAACTTTATCATACTGTATTATTTACAGAAATGATACAAAATCTGCAGTGAAAGTATCCGAAAACAAAAAAAATGCAAAAAACTTCAGGTATTTTACCATTGGCTTAATAGGAAAATTAAATCTTTAAATGCTAATAACTGAAAAATTATAACACTTGGTATATAGGTATGTTTAGTTCAATCGACTCAAAATAACGTATTCTATCATCCCCTAAAATTTGGCAGACACGAAATCGACCACCCTGTATAATTTTCTATAGTAACTCTTTATAACAAGCTTGAAACGTATTATTGAAATATGGAAACTAAGAACGAATACCTACTAAAAATATTTAAAGAAGAATAAAGTTCACACAAATTATTTATGTTTTATTTTCGTTATATTTCAAATATATTTCACTCATTTTTTTAATCTTACATTTATTTTAAAGAATAAAGGATTTTATTTGTAAATCTTTAATTGAATTCTGTATGATAATTCTAAAGTCTATTATTGTATCATGTATGAGAAAATATATTTTATTATATACATATAATTATATAAAAAAAAGTCTACTACTACTAATAATCTAATAAATCTTGAGATTTTTGCGTTCTTCGAACTGGTTCAGATGTGGCAGTTGAATGGTATCCAAAATTTCTTTCCTAATATTATCTTCAGTCTATCCATTATGAGCTGGGGTCTATAATGTTGATAGAAAATACTATATACATGCACCAAATGAATTTTATCAATTAATTGAGGAATCACACTTTGCAACATCTTGATATGAACCAGTTAAATATTGTTCTTTGAACTATATGAAATTGTACTTTTTTTCCTAAAATGAAGCACGATAGACCGAATTCAAATTTTTCGTATGAAACTTTATAAAACTAGTGACCATCAAAAATAATAAAAAAATGAATTTCCAGCCACAATAACAATTTATCGAAATACTGCAGTTCGTGCCAACAATAAACCGTATTCTCACAAAAAATCAATTTCTTTGGGACATTTACCGACACTCAACATAAATAAAAATACCAGCACATAAAAAACTGAAATTCTTTTGATCCATTTACCGACACCAGGCAATTAAAACCGCGACACGGGGTTTGTACTGGTCGAGAATTCGTCTGCCCTTGTCGGCTTTCACCGATGTTCTTTTTTTTTTTAATGTAAACAATAGGACTTATCATTAACACAAACTATAAAAATTATACTTTTCAAATTCATCCTAAGAAATTATTATAGACAATTAAAGTAACAGAAAACATATTCAACGACTAAAAATATACAGAGTGTCCCTTTCAAAATAAAATATGACGGGCATATGTCTCAAAAATAGTAGTTTTTAGAAAAACATTGAGGGTGTCAATTGTTCCGATAAATTATAAGATATTCAAGATACAATGGGAGTCGTAAAATGATAAATTTTAATAAGTACCCTATATCTTTTGTTTAAAAAAAAGAGCATAGTCTAATGAATCTTTCTACCTATTGTAATATTCTAGATACGCTGTAAAAATGTAATTGAGACGTCCTGTACATTAGGATGTCTGTTTTATTTTATGAAATCAAATACAAATTTCTATTTTTTTAAATAATTTAAATAAAATACCAATTTTTCCACATTACACATTCATTGTTATTTAACATTTGAAAAAATATTTATGAATATATTTTCTTTTCAACCATTTTTTTACGGTTAACATATATTTTCCTGTATACTTGGTTACCAACAATGGAAAATTGTAATAAAACTCTTTTAAATAGTAAATTTGTTCACTCCTAATTTTCAATTTCACCATTCTCTTAAATGTAATCTAATCTGTACTGTACTATTACTACTGTATTTATTGATCTAAGCGTTGATACAATCTTCTTTTCTTGGAAAAACGAAGCATTAATCGTCCATGATGAAGGACTCTTCCGAAAAAAACTATCATCGATCTTGAGAAGAGAGAATAATAACTTGATTTTAATCGATTGATACCAAGAGAATAGTTAGTGCAATTGTACGAGAGGTACAGCGAATTAAAGAAACAGTTCAAGCTACTAACCATACAATAAACTAAACAGTTCTTCCTTTGATGGAATAAATGATTTCTCTTAGGTCGATATATTTTGTTTAGTTAAAGTCAACATTTTTACTTTTATTTCCAGATCGAAAATCCTGATAGTCTAGTTATTTTATCAGTCAAATAACGAAATTTCGTTAGATTTCTGCAGGGTTACTATAGATATACTTTGACAACGTATTCATAAGCCTTCAAATCTCTGTACGGTAATGTAACTGTCAAAATGCATTGAACCGACATGTATATGTTGCCGGCAAAATAAATATCCGTCTTTATGCATAAAGCGTAGGCATTATGCACAATGCGGGCAATTTAAACAATCTATTTGAATTGTGCAATATGACTGACCATTTTCAGGTTTTCTGTACAACGCCTACAGTGGTGTAGGCAATTTGTACAAAACTTAATGGGTACCAATTAATTGAAAAATCTAGAGAAAAATTCAATCAAATAAAAGTGTTATTGACTCATTAACATTTGAAATGTATTTTCAAAAATGGCAAGAGAAATATTTAAAAACAAAAATCTTTTTACAGTTACTACTTATTAAGTTTTGTACAAATTGCCTACACCATTGCAAGTATTATACAGAAAGCCTAAAAATGATCAATCATATTGCCCAATTCAAAAAAAGATTGCACAATTTGCCTGAATAACTTTAAGTATTGTACAGAAAACCTGAAAATGTTCAGTCATATAACACAATTCAATAAAATTGTTGAAACTGCCTGCATTGTATGCCTAGGCTTTATGCATAAAGACGGACCATTTATTTTGCCTGCGACATATATAAGTAAATACTCGTATATTATTCTATATTATGTGCCATATACTAACAGTCCCAAAAGTGTATTGGAAGTACATTGTTGTCATTGTTGTCAGTTGTACAGTAGAGCCTAACGTTAATCGATATCAGCATAAAAGCAGTATAAGATTCAATACATTTACGATTTAAAAAAAAGTAAAACGGCGTCGTATTTAGCTTCTCTTCATTGGTGCAAATTAAACGCAACACGCCTTTACTGTTTTTTTTTAATTGTAAACGCATTAGATTTTATTATACTGTGGATCCGACTATCACTGTAACTCGAGGGAAAAGTAGTTGAGATATATCCGTAGACTCGAACTACTAGTAAAATGTTTAATGAGATCAATAATAAGGTAAAATAGAAAAATATCAATTGTCAGAAAATAAGAGTTGTCATTTTATATACTTCTATGAGTGTAACGTTTACAAATGTTTTAAAGCAAGTCGGCATGAGTTTCCGTAAGGAAAAGCTTAAAAAATTTGTTCACGCTTGCTTTTTCACAAAAACGACATACACTGAAATAAAAAAGCTTTGATTTTTTTGGAACACTTCAATATATGTATTAAACTACCACACTTCTTCATTTCAGCTTTTCAGTTTATGAGAAAAAAATTGTAATTTTGACAGTTAGACAGTATTTAATCTTCGATTCTTCATTTTAATTGATCACTTTAATAGTGTTTTCTAAAGGAATACAATTTTTTTTACCAATATTGGAACTTCTTAAAAATTTACATACATATTACAAGACACACAAGTATATTTGCGAAGTAAATTTATTTTGGATGATACGGCTAGACTAGAATTTGAATTATTCGAATTTGAGGGCACTGGACAAACTGTTGGAGTTTGTTTTGTTCCTTCCATTATTTTATTAGAATGAAATTCTGAAGTTTAAACATATACGGGACGCCTAATAACGTCTATAAGATGGGGAAAACATTTTATAAACTACATACGTATTGTTTTAATTTCCTATTAAAGAAATACATCAAATTTAATTTCTTATTAGGTATTCATAGGAAGTTTCCTATTTTACAAGTGAATTTCTCATGATTAGCACGATCAAACTAAAAAAAATGTGCTTAATTTATATAAATAATCATCTAACGCTGTTTCTTCGACATAATTTTTATGCTCTAAATTATAAGAAAATATATAGCATGTCCCATAAGCGTCCTACGATATTTCAAGGGCTGAGAGCACATTGAAAAATATTGGTAATATGGTTATTTACCATATAGTCGTAAACCATATTCTAATAATGTTTTATTAAGAAAATATAGGGTGTTCATCCAATAAAAAGCGTCTACATGCAGGATATTTTATACGGGCTGCAATATTGTAATCTAAATCAAGGTGGCTGCTGTCAAAGATTTGTTGCATTATGCCGAAGTACTGCACCTCATGTAAAATATTGTGCATGTAAACGGTTTTTGTTTTTTTATCATTTATTCAAGTGAACATTTTTCTTCTAAATTGAATGAAACTTCAAAAATAATATTTATTGTGAAAAAAAGCAATGGCGTACCATTTCTATTTTTGAAATTTTCTGAGATGTCCGTATGCACGTCACTGGTGAAATTAAAAATAATATTTCTGTATAAAAAAATACGTTTACAATAACTGTCAAAACACGCAAAATTTTATTGAAATGTTTCAAACGATTCTGAAGATATTAAGAGAAATTGGATTTTTTAATAATAAATAATAAAGGTTTAACAACCTGTATCTTCGTAACGAAGCATTATTTGAATATGGTTTATATGGGGAACCACCATTATTTTTCAATATATTACCCGCCTATGAAATATGCTACAACACGAATGGGATATCCCGTATATCGATTTCTAAGTTTTCACTAATTGACTTTCAAAATAAGTATTAATATAAATTCAATAATAACGTAAAATTTATTAATTTAAATATTGTGCTTTTTCTTATACTGATTAGCTACCCCTATGACACTGGGGAACAATTTGTAATACAATTTCTGTTGAGTTCGATTTTTGTCACCAATTTTCCTATTTTTAAGCTGTTTTAGAGTTAAATAGGCATGCTAATTTCAAAACTGTAGTTAGTTTTTTCTACCAAGTCAAGTTTCTCCTCTATACTTTTTTTATTTCGCATTCCGACGTACAGTCTGAGTTCTAAAAATAAGCTATTCTTTGTGAACAATATATTTGATAAATTTTCCCTTTAGTTTACTATATGCACATTTTGTATGACTTTTGAGACAAAGATACCGTATCCTGTAGCTTGAAAAGTTAAGTCAAAAACAAGTCACGATGTAAGATAATGAAATTGCTGTTCCCTAGTGTTATTAATGTAAGTTTACAATATATTTACTTTTAATTTTGTTTTGTGTCTTAAACTATTTTTTTCTTTTCTGCACCTTGAATTTGCCCCTGTTGTCAAAGTATTTAATAGGCCGCAAGAAATACAAATTCAAAAGTCCGTATCTACGAATGAAGTATAGATAATCCAAATACTAATTTGAACACACTTTTCAATATTATAAAGTCCGTGCATATTAGAGCACATAAATGACTTACTATTAATGTGATTTAGTTAATTAATTTATAATTATCTTTATTTATCTTAATTATCTTATCTTATCTTAATTATCTTTTAATTATCTTAATTTTACCGTAAAACCCCTAACTTTGTGATAGGGTCCTAACAATGTGACACTCAGAATTTAGGCCACACAGACGTCTCTGGTAACTCTGATGATTAATATTAATTTCCAAAATGGCGTTGCTACTTCCACGAATTTTTTTGAATTTAAATATTAATCATCAGAGATCTGTATGCACTAAACTTTGAGTGTCACATAGTTGTCACCAAGTCACCAATTAAGGAGGTTTTACGGTAATTTTTCAATGTCTGATAAAAGTAAATCTTTAATTTAAATAACCTCCAAAGAGAAAAATAATATGGTCCAATTTAGAGCTAGGAATAATAGGATATACAGGGAACAGATATTGTAAAGGACAAATAAACATTTCAAAATAATTTTTGATTATTTATTTATTTATTTATTTACACAATAAACGGGTAATCCAATTACAGACTATCAAATTATATTTATTTCTTGGGCAAAAGTTTCTTAAAACTAGCCAAACTTAAAGAAAAAAAGTCTATAAAACTTGAAGAGTTTAAAATCACTACATTAGTATAAATACGGGATCTGTTTATCGGCGAGTTCCTAAGATAATTTATGCCAATATCCTTCACATAGAACAGTACATTGCTTCTTGTACTGCGGCTTGGCACATGAATGTTAATTAATTGTAACAAAGAGGTATCAAACATATTGTTAATAAGTTTGTATAACAGAATTAAATCAAAGTTTCTACGGCGCAATACAAGAGTTGAGACATTGAGCACATCTAGAAAGTATTCATCAGGTAAGCATAAATAAAGGAGACCCATCTTAAAACTAACATAAGAAATTTGTGCTGAACCAATTCGAGGCGATTTATGTGTACAGAGTAAGATGCTGATCAGACATAACATACATACTCAAGACATGAGCGCACCAATGAGACATACAAGATCCTAATATATTAGAATAGAATTAATATTATGAAAGTTTGTAGTGTTTCTTTTAATAAATCCTAACAATTTAAGCGCTTTATTCACTAATGCATCGATATGCCCGTTAAAAGTCAAGCCCGAGTCAAATAGAATGCCAAGGTCCTTAATAGATATAACCCTATCAACTGGCTGATTGAAGAGAGAATACTCAAAAATACAGGATTCTTTGAGCGCGTAAAGGAAATCACTTTGCATTTAGAAATATTAAACTTCATACCATTAGAGCCACACAATTGCTCTAAATGATCGATGTCCTGCTGAAAAAGTAAAGAATCAACAGTTGAATCGATCCGAAGGAACAACTTTAGATCATCCTCGAAAAGCAAGAACTTGCACGTCTTGATGGCAGAGCAAATATCATTAATGTAAATATTGAACAGAAACGTGGAAAGATGGCCACCCTGGGGAACGCCAGAGGACACAGTAATACCTTGCGATAAAAAGTTGAAAATTTTTATCACTTGCATCCTACCAGAGAGGTAGGAAGAGAATCAACTTAGGAGAGATTCGGAGATTCCATATTTCGAAAGTTTTGCTAGTAATATGTTAATGAGTACCCGATCAAAAGCCTTCTGAAAGTCGGTATACAAGCAGTCAGTTTGAGAAGCAGAAGCAAAGTTATTAAGAATGTAGTTCTGATATTCCAGGAGATTCGTTACCGTAGACTTGTTCTTAGTAAAGCCATGCTGCTCATTGATAAAAATTGTATTAAATGAGAATAAGCTATATATTTTGTCAGACGTGATAGACTCGAATATTTTTGAAAATTGCGAATGGTCTAATGGAATTTAATGGTCTATAGTTCGTGACATCACCACTTTTAAACGCAGGAGTAACATAAGAAGATTTCCATATGGTGGGAAAGCGACCCAAAAAAATGATTAAGAAAAATATTTTTTATATTTTTTGAAATTTTAACGATTTTAAGTTTTCTACTCTTGAGTAGAATTAAAATTTTCTAACGGATCTCGAATATTGTTAATTCATTAATTTTTAAGTCTATTGGTTTTCTTGTTTGTTCTAGATCTTGAAAAACTTTTCACCGCCAATAACTTTTCTTTGCAAAAATATAAATAAAAAAATTTTCCATTTGTTGCTAAGCTAAGTAGACACAATCTATAATTCCATTTCAATTTAGTCCAATGTCACATAAAGTTTTAAGATTGACCTATCACAAAATAAATATTTACACATTCTTTTAAAAAAGTCTGTGTAGCAATATACATTGGAGTTCTGAGTCTGGTAAATAGAAACGCAAGGATAAAAATAGATGTAAGAAAAAATTAAATCTCAAATTCAGTAAATTGAGTAATAAAATGTTTGAAAAGAACAATAAAATACGAAAAATACTTATAATAGTTTAGTGGGCACGCCTATGTGGTTAAAAAATCGTTCACTTTCTCGCAACGAAAACAAACAATTTGTTGCGTGTTTTCTAATAGTTACCGTTAATCAGCGAAAATTTCCCTAAAAAAATCATTAATTAAACAAAAATCGTTTAATATAACGAATGCTGGTCATGAAATCCTTTCGTTCTTACAACATTGTAAATAAATTGAATAAAAAAAATGAGTTCCAATACTTGAGTATTTTTTACTTCTTAAAACGGTAACACAAGATTAATTTCAACTTCTTTTTGATGTTATTTTCCATAAGCTTTAACATCCCTTTAAACATGTTTACTTTATAAGGACTATTTACATCAACATTGTTCTAAAAATCTGCTGCTGCAGTCTGTCCTAAAATTAGTTGTTTTGCAATTGTCGTAGTAGTGGCCTATTCAATTACCAGAGTTAAGACCACTATATTAAGACAGCTGTATGGCTTATTTACGGTTACTAATCAAATATTCGTCAACAAACCGTTTAGTATTAAATATTTAAAGTAAAGAATTTCTGTTATGCATTCTAGTTTATTGTAATGTATTGCATTTTTTTTTAATTTTCATTCCGCATTTCTTCGATTAAAAAAGAACTACAGGTACACTATGGAATTTATATATTCCTGAATGAATCGTATGTTAATTAGTAGCCAGCTAGGCAAAAAGACACTAAAAAAATCGCACGAATTAGTAGAGAAAAGTTTCTTTGTTACTTTTTAGGATTATGTAAGTGGGAACTCCATAAGGTGCAATTATACGAACCACACCTCAAAAACTTACTCTATAAGACATCATTTTTACATTTACATAGCTCTAATATCTGCTTATTTGAAGAAAATAAATATGATATGACACCTACGAATAACGTTGACAACTATCAGATAAGAATTTGCACTTGAAAATAAAACTAGCAAATACTTAACCATTCTATTTTTTTGAGATAATTGCATTACAGAATAAGTTTATATAAAGGTTCTCGAAATTTTATTATTTTATACAGGGTGAGTCTTAAATGCCTTTCGGCTCTATTGTACTCTGTAGGATGATTCTCAGGGACTATATGAAAAATAAGAAAAAAATTAATTTTGAGTTTTTCAAGAGATTTTCTGGAGTGAAGTTGCCTTGGGTAACCTTGGAAAGGCCCCAGCAATAGTCTGCCATCATATGAACGTCTCACCTGGTTTGATGCTTGTTCTCCATAGTTTTTATATTTTGATGGAAGCGTTTTCCTTGTTCTTTGCCCTTGGGTTATGTTAAAAATGATCTACATTTATTTCTCGATTTGCACGGTATTCAATTTACACGGTTTTTATTTATATGAAAAAATTTGTTTCCGTTGATAAATTAAAAGAAATAACAGGTGAATTAGAATACAGTGAAAAAAGAATCAATTTCTTTAAGCCATTTACCAACAATTAACATATAGTCGGTACAATGCCAAAGCCATAAATGTGAAAATTTGAAGTTTTGAGAAAATGACGTTTGAATATTCTAACGAATATTTTTACGTCTGTTAGTACACTTAAGTGAAAAATGCCAAATTTACACATTCGCGATTTTGACATTGTACCAACAATACGTAAATGAAAATACTAACACATAAAAAATTCCAATTCTTTTGATCCGTTTATTTACACCAAGCAGTTAAAACCGCAACACAGAAATCGACAATCGGTCACCCTTTTTCGATATCCACAGGTATTCTCTGTTTTTGTGATTGGGTAGAAAATATTGAGGCATTTTTCGTATTTTATCAGAAGTCTATTATAAGAGCCTTTTGGTTTCATTTAAATCGAATACATTTGTTTCTTTTAACCCGACTTATTATAAGCGAACACCATTGTACTTTATTTTGTAATTGTTTTTTAATTTTACTACAGCCCTCTAAGGTCAACAAAAAGAAAACAGATTCCCAAGCAAAGACAAACAATTAGTTTAGAAAAGAAAATTGAAATAGTTGAAGCATATAGTTGTTTCTAAAAATTGATGAACTAGTCATCTATTATGTATTATATAATTTTGTATTTCGTTTTACACGATTTTTCCAAGAATGTATCTACTGTGTAAATCGAGGGATAAGTTTATACATAAACCTATAGAGATAGTGTAATTATCCTATTAAGTCAATGGTAACGCGTCTGAAGTTTTTTGCATTTTTTTTGTTTTCGAATACTTTTACTGTAGATCTTGTATCGTTTCTTTAAATAGTACAGTATGATAAAGTTTTAGAGAAATTGCACTAACATTCTAGGATTTCTTAAAACAAAATGGACGACTTAATGTAAAGTCGGTAATTTTATACGTTAAAAGAAAAAACAATTGTTTATGTATTTTTTTATTTATTTCTATTACGGTATCCATCGTTTTGAAACATAATTCCATAAAGAAAAATTAAAAAATACATAGACAATTTTTGTTCTTTTAACGTATAAAATTACCGACTTTACATTAGGTTGTCCATTTTGTTTTAAGAAATACCAGAATAATTGTATTATTTACTGAAATGATACAAGATCTACAGTAAAAATATTCGAAAACAAAAAAAAATTAAAAAAAACTTCAGACGCGTTACCACTGACTTAATAGGATAATTAAAATTTCAAATGCTGATAACTCAAAAACCACAACATTTTGTATAATACTATTTTTGGTTAAATTGATTCAGATTGTTAACCTCTTCTATCTCCCATTTGTGTTTGATCCATTACTTTTGGGACACTCTGTACATATAACTTTACATTGGCTATCTTGTGATTTTGGAGAAAATGTTATGTAATTCTAACGAAAGATTTCCTTCAGGTATAGCTATTTTAAAATTAGTAGAGTCTGTAATTAATCGACGTATTTGGAGGTTCATAAAAAATGCTTGCTTTTAATTTTTAAGTATTTAATTTAGGGAATTTTTGAAAAATAAAATGAAAACATTGACCATTTTTATCCAGAGGTTTAACGTACTGTTTTATTAACCCTAATTTTATGGGCAAGGAGGAATACATAATTTTTTCCTGAAGAACTAAAGATTTATTTGTCATATTTCGTTCACTAACAATCAAACCATTTCTCACAGGCCAGTTCCTTCGTATCCAATGTCTTTGACTTGACTATCATTAATACAAGATCTTGACGTACTAGTCATTATATTATGGAATAATTCAATTTAATTGTATCAATATTTCTGCAAAACTTGTTTTTTCCGTTTAGCCGCTAAAAGTTTAGAATGAAGGCAGGTAATCAACGGAAGCCGACCAGATAAACTCATCATATATGTATAGTATGTTATCTTCCTTATCAGTTATACATAAAAACAGAACTACACAGAAACAAAATAAATGTTTTGTAGGCCTGTGTTATAATCCTAACAAAAAGCCTTCCTTAAAATATCCTTGTAAAATAAGCAGTGACTAAAGCCAGGAATACAATGATGATACTAGGTATATCTCCTCGTCAACTTCGGAAGAAACCGTTTAATAATAAAATCAATAATTCTATCGATCCTAAACTATACTTTTTCTACATCGTAACACGCACTAACACTTCATTGGAAAACAATTCCATAATGGACAGCATGTACAGTGTGGTCAGAATTGGTCTGTTTTAACAGAGAAAACCTATTTCCCGATTAAATAGAGCAAAATCGACTTGGATGTCATGGGCTCGATTTTTGAGAAATGTTTAATGGTAAAAACCGCTTGACGATATCTTCACCGCCAACCGAGATAGAGGGCGTTTTTCAATTTTCGGCCATTTTGAAAATTGCCCATAACTTTTTTATTTCAAAGAATATTTTAATTCTGTAAACACATTCTTAAGGCACTTTTTTAAGAGCAATCCAGTGGCGTACTCAGATTTTTTTTATAGTTGCCCATTTCATCAGAAATAAATGATTTTTTTTTTTAATGGAAATCATAGTTGGCTATGTGCCCAAAATAATGCTCGTGTTTAGCCCTTTCCAATGATATATAATTATGGGTACTTATTTCCAAAAATGGCGAAAATATTAGATATTTTTTATTTAAATCGAAGCAGGTCTTGAATTTTTGTTGATTTTTTAACTCATTTATTTATTGTTATAATTCAATATTATAGGAATATTTATCCACATCCAAAAAAAGATAAGTAACAACCTAAACTATTATTTAGAGCTACAATTAACCACAATAAAATGAACAAAAAATCAAAATATTAAGTTATATAACGGTTGTTATTTACTATTTTGGGATGTGGATAAATAAAATTCCTATAATATTGCATTGTAACAATAAATAAATGAGTTAAAAAATCAACAAAAATTCAAGACCTGCTTCGATTTAAATAAAAAATATCTAATATTTTCGCCATTTTTGGAAATAAGTAACCATAATTATATATCATTGGAAAGGGCTATAAAAAAAATCTGAGTACGCCACTGGATTGCTCTTAAAAAAGTACCTTAAGAATGTGTTTACAGAATTAAAATATTCTTTGAAATAAAAAAGTTATGGGCAATTTTCAAAATGGCCGAAAATTGAAAAACGCCCTCTGTCTCGGTTGGCGGTGAAGATATCGTCAAGCGGTTTTTACCATTAAACATTTCTCAAAAATCGAGCCCATGACATCCAAGTCGATTTTGCTCTATTTAATCGGGAAATAGGTTTTCTCTGTTAAAACAGATCAATTCTGACCACACTGTACATCCGAATAGCAACACAATGCTTGCTGATTCGCCAGTATAATTAAGCATAGCCATGGTGAGAAATATGAGGCACCTTTATTTCTTTACGTTATTTTTAAAAGGCGTTACTTCTGGTGTGTCTCTGCGGTTCTTCAATAATAACTTTTGGTTCTGAAAACCCTCTCTCTACAGTGGTAATAGGGATTTGAGGTTCCTTGCCTTCTTCTTCAATACTGAAAATTTGAATTATTTCTTCCTTGCCGCCTTGCTTCTTTTTGATAACACTTTTCTTGACAACTTTCTTTTTAGTATTATTTCGGTAACTAATAAAAATGATATGCTTGTTCCCTAAAGATACAAATAACTTAGAAGTACATATTTTTTGAGCTACCTCGTAATTTTGGTCATGGCTGCACATATCATCATCTTTATTGTGCTCCTGGTGTTATTGCCATTTTTTTATAACTTTACTATCAAAATACGTACGAACACAATATGCAAAAAAAAACTAATTCATAATTTAAAAATGCTGTATTAAGAGTCAAGGGGTAAAAATTGTTCTAGAACCGCAGGACATCTTTACTGTTAAATCAAGTACTGTGAACATGAGAAAGATTAATATAGCCAGTTTGCAAAAAATAATTCTAATTAGAATTTTCAGAATTTATTGAAATCGAGACGATGTCCTAATTCCATCAATTAAGAACGATTAAAGGGTGTGTGATCTCATGTCCTTTAATTGACGTTCATTAGGAATATTTTTATTTTGCATAAAAATCACCACGATAAATGTAGGAATGGGGCAGGAAAAAGGGGATTGCTGGAGATAAAAATGGTCATGTCAAAGTAATGAATACTCAAGGAAATTATTTAAAAAAAAAGGTGGCGAGAATAGTTATTGGTTTATTTGTTAGTATTCTTTCAGTTGAATTACTTTTATTCTCTGCTTTGTGAATTCTATGTTTTTTTTGTGTGTTTTAGAATACAAACCATTTATATTCCTACATAAATAGCGATGATGATCAACATTGACGAATGTTAAAAAATATTTTGAATTTATTTAACAATTCTGGATACCTTTTGAACAAAAGGCATAAACAATAGACAAGTGCGAATTGTCTTCCTGTTTCTACTTTTTTATTTGTTTAAATCCCCATAATAATAATGATATTGAGTTTTATCACATGCTTATATGTATATGACGAATTTTATTTTCTTTTGTGTAAAAAAATCCAATTTTCGTGCCCCATCGACCGTGTCGGAATATATTCTAGCAGTAGTCAACAAGGTTGACATACATTCTTGCACAGAAACATGACATAGAATGATTTTTTATAAGTAATTAAGTTTTTTCGTGAAAAAAATAAGTAATTGGTTATTTTGTAGTAGAGGGGAAAGGGCTATTCAACAATAATCGAGGTGCTCTTGAAAATTGACAATCCGAAACAAAAGAAACGACGCGAAGAAATAATTGTTGTTTCGTGTTTAGTTTTCGATTTGGGTCATTACCGTAAACTGTCATATTTTTCTATGCGCGCGATTAGTAACAATTAGCGTTCCTTTGTTACGGTGGGCGTTTACGCACAAAGATATGCTTTATTGAAAAATAAATAATCAGCATTCGTAACAGGGTCGTCTCGGTATCAGAGAGGAAGTTTTCACACAGTAAATTGCGTCATTCTGTAGGTCCTTGAAGGAGAAACTACACGTTTACATAAAAAGCAATAGACGAATATACACTGTAAAAAAATTATTGAATAGAAGGAAGAAACCTGACCTGTCGAATGACACTGTTTATCGAATGGAACGCGCACAGGAAGGAAACGTAATTGGAATCGTTGATTCGTTATGGCTTGTTTTTGAATTGCAATTGTTTGAAAAATATTTGTTATTATTAGAGAATCAATAAGCGGGTAATGCGGTTTTGGACTGTTATGGATGTGGACTTTTCCTATTTCTTCACTTTCCTCTTTCTTACCTTTGTTTCATATGAAAACATTTATATTATAATGGGTTTTTTTGACGATAAGTGACAATTAATAATTCATTGAATTGAAACAAATAAATTTAAATTGGTTTGAGTTATTACTAATCTGTCAAGCACGACGGGGATATTCAATACTAAATACGATTAAAATTCAATTAAATATTTGGCATTGACATTAAATTTTATTTAAATAAACTTCATCATTTAACTAGATGGGATATGGCAGAGGCGTATTAAAAAAAATCTGATCAACTTTCAGTTTCATCATAATATAACTATTTAATAAGATTTGATACACATATGAATACTATTGGACAAAAGTAAATCAACTTTTAAATATACAACTATTTGTTTAAATATTTTCGTAATTTCTTAAAATATTTAACCAATTTTTACATATTATAGTATTACATGCGATATTCTATAACACAAAGTTTTCTTCAGAATCTAGTTTTCTTCAAGCTTGCAATAAGTTATTTACCGAACAGCAGGTAAATTATATGCGACAAAAGTATAGCAATTTTTACCAAAAGAGATTTTTTTCTCAATATTTAACAGCAGAATAAACAAGAAATATGATAGAAGGTATAAAGGGAATAGCAATGTTATTAAAGCATTAACTCAATAATTAATAAGATATTCATTATTGGATTAAGCTTTTTAGCAAAGAAAAGGGATTTAAGAAATTAAATTTTGAGTAGTAGTACTATAATTGCCAGATTTGTCCTAATCAGATGAATTTTATCAATCGAAAACTGTTTGTTTGGATATCTTGTGCTACGAATCCAGTTCAACTTCTTCTTACAGATTTTCAATGAATTGGAGTTGAGTGATTATGCAAGTCACTACAGAACCTAAACATTGTTCTTGAACAACAATGTGAGATTTGGGATTGTCTTTGGGATCATAATTTTGTTGAAATGTGAATCGCAACAGCACTTTGTGCAAGGAAACAATACGTTTTAGAATTTGTCCCTATACAACAAACTTTCCATATTTGCCACGAAATTCAACCCCATAAGAATATCTTTCCTACCTGTGCTTGGTTTAACGAATTTTGGGTGAAACTTTGTCATGGTTTTACACGCGTCATTCTATCAGAATTAAAATTTTTATAGCGAGTTTGGTCACTAATTAATGTCTTTAGTCTTAAACGGCCCAGTTCAAATGAATTCGTATAAATTCAAATCTGATACAGCGTTTTTTTTTTAAATAAAAAACTTCTCATTGCAGAGTTTTTCCTAAGCTAATCTTCGTTAAACAGTTATTAAACTAATTGCCAATTCAAGAATTTCAATTATTCTTGGTCTTAATATCTATGGATCTCTAAAGTCTCCTTTTAATTTTTTATCCATCTAAAATGTAGTTTTTCTGGGTCTCCCTGATTTTGACATCTTCTCTACATAATCTTAATAACATACAGTGTTGTTCACTTAAGAGTGGGATATCACTGTAAAATTTTTATTTGCCATCCGATTGTGATCATCCTTTTTTAAGTTGCAGGGCATTTAAAACTCTAACTCTTCTAACTTAGCACAACTTCTTGTCGTGTAGATACATTTAACATCCAAGACCTACTTTATCATTCAAGAAAATACTTAAGTATTTTTTTATTTGACATTGGTCAAATTGTCAATTTTGTCTTCAGAATAATTCCAAATGATTGCACTCCAAATTTCGTTTAAACAGATTCATTCATAAAAAAATCGTAAAACAATAAAATTTTATATAAAAGCATTTCATTGTTCTAAAATGTTAGCTTTGAAAAAAAGATAAAGTAGGCCTTGGATTTGGATTTGTTCCAAGTTAGAGTTTAGACGTCCTAAAATTAAAAAAAAATAACCAAAATCGGACTGCAAATAAAGATTTTACAGGGGTTTCTCGTTTTAAAGTGAGTTACCCTGTATACGACGACAGTAATAAACTTTCTATATAATCTATATAAGATGAAATAACATTGGATACAGGTAAACAATACGGAAAGAGTAGTTGTAGTATTATTTTCTAGAAAGGCATTCACTACCATTTCTGTTATTATGAATTAGTTTATCTTTTGACATTTTTATTTCTGTTAAAAAAAATCAAATACAGTCTAAGAAAGTTGTTAAACCTTTTTTTAAATATAATTTCCTTTTGTAATTCGCTTTTTTAATCACAAAACTAATAAGTTGGGTTCCTTTTGTCGTACTGAAATGTTTAATTTTACAATATCAACTACATAATAGATTTGTTTGTCCATTGAAAATAATTACTTTTCATCTGTGAGCGCAGCTTACTATAACTCATTAATCTGAGCAATTTTTAATTTCCAGGGTTGCCAATTGAATTTTTAATTCGTAAGTATCTGAATATGGTTTAAATATTGCTTTACTTTTATTAGATAGTGTATATCCAAAAGATGGGAGTATTTAAATTTTCCACATATTGAATTATGTTTATTTATTTTATTTTTTTAGCTTTATAGACATCATTTTTACATGTAATTCCTATAAATAAAACTAAAATAAAGTCAAAACCAAATGAACAATGTGTAAGAAAATAATTTATTATTTGAAGGGTACAAGAAGAAAATAAAGAATGCCGCTGAAACAGCATTTAGAGAAATAAGTCAAACAAAAACATGTCATTGCGTGATGAAAATCACTGTTTCTTAGAATCTTTATGAGAATTGTAGAGAAAATTATGCATTAAAATTTTTAGAGTGAAATAAATTACAACATATATATCAAATAAATTAAAAAAATAATTAAAGAAGCAAACAACAACTTTCTATAAAAGTAATAATCAGTATTTCTCAATGAGTCTGGACGCATGTCTCTAATTGTAAGTGATTTAGCATGCTGTTAATTAAGTGGTTAAGCTGAGCTTGCGAAATTTCCTCTTGTTCGTCACGAGCAACATCATTTAGTAATTGCAGTACAAAAGGACGATTGTTTCGCTTCTTAGAATCTATTGTGAATCCAATGTGGATTCATACATGAAACGGATCAAAAAGCTACATGATTCCAATGTCGACTCGAAGTGAACTTGAATAAATTTAGCCACGTTTAATAATAATTATAATAAATTAATTATATGTAAATAATATAGTGATTCATAGGAAGCGGTCTGGTGATCCTAATACTGGTTTAGGCTTACTAAAACATGGATCCAATATAGACCGACATGGCTACTAAAGCAACTTATTAGTTTTTTTTTCAAAGTTTATTTAAAGAAACTAATCAGAAATTGAAATGTTCTTCTGGTTGATGATTGGTGTAAATACAATTTATTCACATTAATGCTGATTTGTGTGCATTAAAAAAAAGCATGATAAGCAGTTATACTATATTTCACATCTCACAAATTTCAGCAATGTAAAAGTTGCCCTTTTTTCTACTCCTTGTTATGTTTATTTTCCTTTCATAACCAACTGTTCTCTTCCTGCCTTATCGCTCCACACCTTCTAATTTATGTGTATTATCAACACCTTCTCTGTGTTTTGGACATCCTACTGCAGGTCTACGTCTAAAAGATAAGTCATTGGTTCATTTGCAATATTTTGATGGACAATAAAAGAGTTAACCAGGGTGGTACCAGTTAACATGTAATTCTATTACTAATTTCCTGTATCACTTCATAGTCTTCCTTAGGCAGATGCTGTAATTTGTGTACTGGTCGGAAATATCTAGAAAAGACTTATACTTATTGAATTAAAAAATGTTTTTGGACTTGAGAGTTTCTTCAGTTCTTCATTTTACAGAAACCATCCTACTCGTATACTTTTTCTTAGCATTAATACATCCTTTTTGTCCTTCCATTTCTGAATAATAATTCCTGCATTTCGTTCTTCCGGTGCAGACTTGTCTTTCGCTAATTTGTGCTCTACTAAATTTTTGAGGCTAAATTTTCTATTAGTTTTATTAGTAATAATTATAGTTTTAGTTAGTATGTTAGTAATATTTTTACTTTCTAATAATATTTCAGGTAAATGTATAGAAGTCTAATAATTATCTGCATACATGGTACATCCAACATCCCGTAATCCATTACTCAGATTCAAAATCACTTTTGTTGGAACATTTTATTCTTTATATCGATCCTTTTCACAGATTATAAATCTACATATATATGAGAAGAAATAATTTAATAAGTATTATTCTAAACCTAAATCGTTTTTTACTAATATGTGCAATGATTGATATTTTTTCATCAATGTTTCATCAATACTAGACGAGATGTTTTCAAAGTGATGTCCTTATAACCGGTAAAATTATAGAATTTTTAAAAATAAATCAGTACATTAAAAATAGCACATACAAAAATTACAAAATAACAGAGATATGAGGAAGGAATTATTTACATATAAAGACGAACAAAACAAAAATAAATACTGCAGTTTCATTAGCCTTTGAAATGTTTTACGTTTAGTTCATTCACAATGTTTGTGCTATGAAGATATATGTATTTATAGGATATCGTTGATGAATCTACGAGATTGGTGATTGCAATCACATAACTACTGTGAGTAGAAACTACAAAAAGAACTCTAATGGATTTGGTAACAACATCCTATACATTTTGAGTGGAGAAACATTGTGAAAAACAGACAACTAAACACAAAACATTCCAAAATACAATAAAACTACAGTACATTTAATTTTGTTCCTCTTTACGTACTAATAATTTTTTACTCACATTTTCATTATTTTGCAACTTTTCCATTGTATTAAAATGTTCAGGAAATCAAAACAATTGTCATAATGAAAAAAATAAAGGATGCTATTTCTGTTAATAGATCTGTAAAATTTATGGACAAAAAAATCCAGAATTATAACACAAAAAGTCCTGGACATACCAGGTTTTTGCAAAATACTGATAGGCAGGGAACCACCATTACACATTTTATTAAGTTTGGATTGGTATTCAAATCTCCTTCATGCACAAGGTAAATGGTTATTTTATACTGATTAAGAACATGCCATTACTTCATTGTTCCATAAAAGTGGATTTACCAGGTTATTGCATTAGACCCCCCTCAATTGTTCCAATACAGTTGGTATAAAAATATTTTCTTGATTAGCATGACTGAAAACTTGTCATTTGGTACAACCGCGTTCAGAAAAAAACAGCTAACAATATCTACTTTCATATCATCAGAATTTCTACCCAGCTATGATTTCAAACGAGTTTTTAAAAAAACGTTCTTCTGAATACATTATGTAACGTAGCGGTTTGTTTCAATCACCTAAAAGTTACAAATGTTACTTAGATGAAATCATATGGCCACTTTTGATAATCCATCTTTTTTAAATTCGATAGTTTAGTCTTAAGTGTTATGTTGACATTTTTGTAGGTTCAGCATTTTTACCCTATACGGTCCGCAAATTAGTTCTTAAGTTCTTTCGTACTGATAAGTTCGTTCTTTTTGTACCAATTTAATTTTGAATAAAAATATTTTCCATATTATTATTTTTTTATAAATTGGTCTACGAATAAAATATAATTGGCGCAGTCGGTAGAATCCTATCAGAGTGCTATAAAAGACCTCCGAGTGAAAACAAATTAATTTGTGAAAATCAATTGTGGAAGTATCCTTTTAGTTCTGGATTTTGGACTACCCATATGACCAGCAACTGCACTTTTCTGTATTAACAGTTCAGAAAGGATTCAAAACAAAGAAATTATAACAATTAAGAACAACGGGCTCACAGCAACGCATCGCTCTTGGTACACCAAAACGACGCAAAGCTAAAGGACAATCTGGTTTTGAACTAGTGTCCATACAAGCAACACATCTCCAGGCAGTGCATCTTCCCAGTGAAAGTGTCAAGTGATACAGGATTATAATACAAACAGTAATCGTAAGTGAAAATTGTTATGTTAATTATCAAACCTGTTAGATAAGAAAGAATTTTTGTTCTCAATGAATTTTAAATGAAAAAGCTTAAAATTAATTCGAAAAAACTACTCGAAGATATTTCGTACCCAAAAATTCCTAAGACGAATCAATTAGAGGAAAAAGAATCTTCCGATTTAGATATATTTATAAACAAACATATTATATATATTTACAAACTATTTAGTTTGTATTCACTTTTTCTTTAGAATTACCTATAGAAATTAATACTGAAATGGCTGATGCTTTGAGGTCAACGATTACTTTACTGAAAACCTTTGATGGTACTCCATCCCATTTAGAAACATTTATTCACCAAATAGGTACCTTTTATACTAGATATTTCAATAATGACACCGCACAACAAGAGTACGATATATTAGCAATTAAATCAAAAATCATTAAGGAGGCTTTAGATTTTCTTCTAACACCCCCGATCTAAACTCATGGCATGAAATTAAGACAGCTCGACGGCAAAAGTTCAGTGATCCAATCACTCGTGTAAATTTACAACAACAACTAATTTTCTTATCAAAACAGAAACATGAATCGACTCAGGACTATATTCAAAAACTCAAGGCATTAGTTACTAAAATTAATACAAAAATATGGACTAAAGTTAACAATCTCGAAACTCGTAATATTCTAATAACACAAAATGAATTAACAGCTACGCAAAATCTTCTTGCGAATATCACAAACGAACTAAGAACACTTCTCATAGTTTAAAACCCTCAAAATTTGGATAATGCAATCGATATTATTACAAATTACGAAATATTAACCAGTCAAAGGTATTTTAAGAACAATTTCATATAAAATCATACTTCGATAAGACAAAATATTCAAAAGCCAACAAATACTCCTTTATTTACAAACTTTCAAAAATTAAATCAATTCCTAAATCAATTTCCAAGACAACCAATAATTAAACAAACTCCAATAACTAGACAACCACATACAAATACCAATTTCCAACCAACCTTTAAACCAGTGATGAAATCGCAAGCACAATTCCTCAAATTCAATCAAAATTTCAACCAAACTAATAAACAACAATATCCTCAACCAATGTCTGGCACAAGTGTGCAAACACAACGAAATCCTCACCAAATTAAACCAAATCAATTTCAAAAACTCAATCAAAATCCATTTCAAACTGCTAATACAAAACCAAATTTTACATTCGAAGAATTAACACATTTAGAAAAACGAGGGTGATCATGAAATAAATTATCAAGCTAGCGAAGAATATGAAACTGAAGATGAGTTTTCTGGAAATAATTATCAAAAACTTCGAAGACTATCAAGAGTCAATGTAAGCAAAAATGTTGCATTTATAATTTTAACATTAATTGTAGTAATAATACTTAATAATAATATAATAATAATAGTAATAATAATAATATAATAATAATAGTAATAATAATAATATAATAATAATAGTAATAATAACAATAATAATAATACCCCTCAGGGGCCAGACGTAAAAATCTGGTACGGGAAATGGCAAATCCGAGGTACCCTAGCTGCCGGTGAATAAAACGCCAATTCACTGTGCTACACACCGTAATTTCAGGACACCCTTCAAAGACCCTGGCAAGGCGTGGCTGGGGTAAGTTGGGTTGCTCCTGGAATCGGGGGACTTACCTTAATCGGTTGGTCTGCGTGAAGAAAAACACTATAAAAATCCGACAGCGAAGTCGCAAAAACCTACGGGGCACTAGGCACACCCCGTAGTATAAGTGCCCTCCTGCAGCATCCAGGCTCTACTGTAGGCGACCTGCTTTCCTAGGTTACTCGTGGGAACAAAATGGATGAAAACCCAATTCCCAAAAAAGGGGCAGACAACCTTCCTTCAAAAGGTGTCAATACAATCCAGGAAAAGCAGCTCTCACAGGCGCGGTTCTTGATTGTAAAATGACTGGATAATGGTGATTTTTTCAATGTTAACCCATTCG
The DNA here is from genome assembly GCA_013372445.1 of Hypothenemus hampei. Classification (NCBI taxonomy): domain Eukaryota; kingdom Metazoa; phylum Arthropoda; class Insecta; order Coleoptera; family Curculionidae; genus Hypothenemus; species Hypothenemus hampei. The sequence goes on along the minus strand of JABRWK010000382.1, from coordinate 7,571 downwards.
TTTTGCAAAAAAGTTTGTTTGGTCTAGTTGGCGAATTAAAACAGATTAAGAAAATTAGAGGAGGTCTATTTATTGAAACTGTCTCAGCAGCACAATCAAATAGGCTTCAAAGTGTCACTAAAATATTAGATGTCCCTGTGTCTGTATTGCCCCATGGTTCGTTAAATATTTGTAAAGGTGTTGTGTATTGTCGTGATCTCCTCAATTGTACTGAGGAAGAAATCCTAAAAGAGTTGAAATCCATAAATGTTATTGCGATAAAACGTATTAAAGTTAAGGTTGATGGTGTACTCAAGGATACACCATCGCACATACTTACATTCGATGGCACAAAACTACCAACCAACATTAAGGTAGAGTTCCACAGTTTGTCAGTCCGTCCGTATATTGTACCACCACTTCGTTGCTTTAAGTGTCAAATGTTTGGTCACACGGCTCTCAGGTGTGATAAACCTCAGATATGTGTGTGTGGTCAACCCTTACATGAGGTCAACCATGTCAGAGTGAAATTGTATGTGTTAATTGTTCTGGCAGTCATTCAGCGCGAGCAAAAAATTGTCCTGTCTATAAAACCGAAATGGCGATACAAGAGGTAAGAACAAAAGAAAAGCTATTTTACCTTGAAGCCAAGAAAAGGGTTATGATAACTACACCAAAGAATGCTAGTTATGTCAAAGTTGCTGCTTCAAAAGTACCTGAAACAAAACAAAATTTTAATGTGCAGGATTTTGTGAAACAGTTGTTACCTGTCCTTGTTGAGTCCTTAAAATCTGTATTTGTTGTTAAGCAGGGAAGTAGGGCAACGTCTGAAACCCCACGTAAGACGGGGCGAGATCTTGAGGTGGTTCTCGTCCACGGTGTAAATGACATGGGGCCACCAAGAACACCGCTCCCGAGGGAGTGTGAGGTGGTCCCATATAAAAGAATGGCGTCTGGCTCACCGGTAAGGGATGGGGAGTCGGATGCCTCATCCCAGTCGTCGGTGTGCGACAATAAAAAGCGGCGGAAAGGTTGGCCAAAGGGCAAACCCCGAAAACCAACAGGTCACTCTAGTCGTGATCAGTCTGATCAAAATGATGATGTAACTGTGAGTAAATGACTGTGATATTTGTGTTATTTTAAAATTATTTATTTCGTTCTATCAAATTTTAAATAGTATATTTATTAATTATATTTATGTGTGATCGTCCATATTTTATATATACACACTTTTATTTTCTCTGTTCTTGTAATTGTCCCATATACAAATTTAAAAAAAAACTAAACTTATTTCTATACATGTTCAATAAAATCATTCAATGGAACTGTAGGGGTTGTATCCAAAATTACTGCTTCATAAAATTACTAATCCAAGAACAGGATCCAAGGTGTCTTGCACTTCAAGAGCCACATTTAAGGTCGGGTTAGCCATATTCTTTGAGAGGTTTTTCTGTAGTGAGGCGAGAGGTTGCAGGTCAGAGAGGGCACGAAGGGGTAGCGTTTTTCATAAAAGAAAATGTAACCTTTACCCCAATCAACATACAAAGTGAACTCCAAGTTATTGCTGTAAAAATATTAGGTTCTCATAATATAACTCTATACCTATCTAACTATTTGTAACATATACTTACCTGATAACTCGTGGGAAATCCGTCAACTTAATCAAATCGTGGATCAGTTACAACCTCTTTCCTTTCATATTAATGGGAGATTTTAATGCCCACAGTCCATTGTGGGGATCTACTAAAACGAACACTGGGGGACGAATTATCGAACGATGGTTAGAGGATGAAGAACTTGTATTGCTGAACACAGGCTCTAAAACAAATTTCAACACGATATCAAATATTTTCTCAGCGATCGATTTAACAATTTCCTCAAGTGGATTATCTCCTAAAATTTTGTGGAAGGTGGAAGATGATCTGTATAATAGTGATCATTTTCCAATAGTAATAAATTTGGATCGTTCAAAAATAATTCAGTCTCTTCCAGTCAGATGGAATACAAAGAGAGCTGACTGGAAAAAGTTTACAGACTCTCTAAATATACCGACAGAGATAACGGTTGAAAAGGTCACAGAAACCATTCTTGCTGCGGCCAAAAATAGCATTCCTAAATCTGGCGGTAAACCACTCAAAAAGATAGTTCCTTGGTGGAATGAACAGGTGAAGGAAGTGGTAAAAAATAAAAAGCACGCCTTCAATAAATATAAAAAACATCCTTCGCTTGAAAATCTAATTTCATTTAAAAAATGAAGAGCGATAGCAAAGAAAGTTATCTTTCAAAATAAGAGAGAAAGTTGCAATGTTTATACGTCAACCATAACGAGAAATGAAGATCACAGCACAGTTTGGAAAAAGATTAAAGCGGTGTCGGGCAACAATAGCCTTAGTACTATTAGCTGTATACAGACAGAAATCAGTGACATAGTTGAAAATCCGATTGATGTTGCGATTGTCATTGGAGGATTCTTTAAGGGTGTAAATAAAACATCAAATTATGACAAGGCTTTTATTGAAATAAAAAGGCAAAGAGAGATCAATTTGAACTTTATCACTGAGCAGGATCGGGATTACAACTTACCTTTTACGATGTCAGAGCTTAATGNAAATCGAAGCAGGTCTTGAATTTTTGTTGATTTTTTAACTCATTTATTTATTGTTACAATGCAATATTATAGGAATTTTATTTATCCACATCCAAAAAAAGATAAGTAACAACCTAAACTATTATTTAGAGCTACAATTAACCACAATAAAATGAACAAAAAATCAAAATATTAAGTTATATAACGGTTGTTATTTACTATTTTGGGATGTGGATAAATAAAATTCCTATAATATTGCATTGTAACAATAAATAAATGAGTTAAAAAATCAACAAAAATTCAAGACCTGCTTCGATTTAAATAAAAAATATCTAATATTTTCGCCATTTTTGGAAATAAGTAACCATAATTATATATCATTGGAAAGGGCTATAAAAAAAATCTGAGTACGCCACTGGATTGCTCTTAAAAAAGTACCTTAAGAATGTGTTTACAGAATTAAAATATTCTTTGAAATAAAAAAGTTATGGGCAATTTTCAAAATGGCCGAAAATTGAAAAACGCCCTCTGTCTCGGTTGGCGGTGAAGATATCGTCAAGCGGTTTTTACCATTAAACATTTCTCAAAAATCGAGCCCATGACATCCAAGTCGATTTTGCTCTATTTAATCGGGAAATAGGTTTTCTCTGTTAAAACAGATCAATTCTGACCACACTGTACATCCGAATAGCAACACAATGCTTGCTGATTCGCCAGTATAATTAAGCATAGCCATGGTGAGAAATATGAGGCACCTTTATTTCTTTACGTTATTTTTAAAAGGCGTTACTTCTGGTGTGTCTCTGCGGTTCTTCAATAATAACTTTTGGTTCTGAAAACCCTCTCTCTACAGTGGTAATAGGGATTTGAGGTTCCTTGCCTTCTTCTTCAATACTGAAAATTTGAATTATTTCTTCCTTGCCGCCTTGCTTCTTTTTGATAACACTTTTCTTGACAACTTTCTTTTTAGTATTATTTCGGTAACTAATAAAAATGATATGCTTGTTCCCTAAAGATACAAATAACTTAGAAGTACATATTTTTTGAGCTACCTCGTAATTTTGGTCATGGCTGCACATATCATCATCTTTATTGTGCTCCTGGTGTTATTGCCATTTTTTTATAACTTTACTATCAAAATACGTACGAACACAATATGCAAAAAAAAACTAATTCATAATTTAAAAATGCTGTATTAAGAGTCAAGGGGTAAAAATTGTTCTAGAACCGCAGGACATCTTTACTGTTAAATCAAGTACTGTGAACATGAGAAAGATTAATATAGCCAGTTTGCAAAAAATAATTCTAATTAGAATTTTCAGAATTTATTGAAATCGAGACGATGTCCTAATTCCATCAATTAAGAACGATTAAAGGGTGTGTGATCTCATGTCCTTTAATTGACGTTCATTAGGAATATTTTTATTTTGCATAAAAATCACCACGATAAATGTAGGAATGGGGCAGGAAAAAGGGGATTGCTGGAGATAAAAATGGTCATGTCAAAGTAATGAATACTCAAGGAAATTATTTAAAAAAAAAGGTGGCGAGAATAGTTATTGGTTTATTTGTTAGTATTCTTTCAGTTGAATTACTTTTATTCTCTGCTTTGTGAATTCTATGTTTTTTTTGTGTGTTTTAGAATACAAACCATTTATATTCCTACATAAATAGCGATGATGATCAACATTGACGAATGTTAAAAAATATTTTGAATTTATTTAACAATTCTGGATACCTTTTGAACAAAAGGCATAAACAATAGACAAGTGCGAATTGTCTTCCTGTTTCTACTTTTTTATTTGTTTAAATCCCCATAATAATAATGATATTGAGTTTTATCACATGCTTATATGTATATGACGAATTTTATTTTCTTTTGTGTAAAAAATCCAATTTTCGTGCCCCATCGACCGTGTCGGAATATATTCTAGCAGTAGTCAACAAGGTTGACATACATTCTTGCACAGAAACATGACATAGAATGATTTTTTTATAAGTAATTAAGTTTTTTCGTGAAAAAAATAAGTAATTGGTTATTTTGTAGTAGAGGGGAAAGGGCTATTCAACAATAATCGAGGTGCTCTTGAAAATTGACAATCCGAAACAAAAGAAACGACGCGAAGAAATAATTGTTGTTTCGTGTTTAGTTTTCGATTTGGGTCATTACCGTAAACTGTCATATTTTTCTATGCGCGCGATTAGTAACAATTAGCGTTCCTTTGTTACGGTGGGCGTTTACGCACAAAGATATGCTTTATTGAAAAATAAATAATCAGCATTCGTAACAGGGTCGTCTCGGTATCAGAGAGGAAGTTTTCACACAGTAAATTGCGTCATTCTGTAGGTCCTTGAAGGAGAAACTACACGTTTACATAAAAAGCAATAGACGAATATACACTGTAAAAAAATTATTGAATAGAAGGAAGAAACCTGACCTGTCGAATGACACTGTTTATCGAATGGAACGCGCACAGGAAGGAAACGTAATTGGAATCGTTGATTCGTTATGGCTTGTTTTTGAATTGCAATTGTTTGAAAAATATTTGTTATTATTAGAGAATCAATAAGCGGGTAATGCGGTTTTGGACTGTTATGGATGTGGACTTTTCCTATTTCTTCACTTTCCTCTTTCTTACCTTTGTTTCATATGAAAACATTTATATTATAATGGGTTTTTTTGACGATAAGTGACAATTAATAATTCATTGAATTGAAACAAATAAATTTAAATTGGTTTGAGTTATTACTAATCTGTCAAGCACGACGGGGATATTCAATACTAAATACGATTAAAATTCAATTAAATATTTGGCATTGACATTAAATTTTATTTAAATAAACTTCATCATTTAACTAGATGGGATATGGCAGAGGCGTATTAAAAAAAATCTGATCAACTTTCAGTTTCATCATAATATAACTATTTAATAAGATTTGATACACATATGAATACTATTGGACAAAAGTAAATCAACTTTTAAATATACAACTATTTGTTTAAATATTTTCGTAATTTCTTAAAATATTTAACCAATTTTTACATATTATAGTATTACATGCGATATTCTATAACACAAAGTTTTCTTCAGAATCTAGTTTTCTTCAAGCTTGCAATAAGTTATTTACCGAACAGCAGGTAAATTATATGCGACAAAAGTATAGCAATTTTTACCAAAAGAGATTTTTTTCTCAATATTTAACAGCAGAATAAACAAGAAATATGATAGAAGGTATAAAGGGAATAGCAATGTTATTAAAGCATTAACTCAATAATTAATAAGATATTCATTATTGGATTAAGCTTTTTAGCAAAGAAAAGGGATTTAAGAAATTAAATTTTGAGTAGTAGTACTATAATTGCCAGATTTGTCCTAATCAGATGAATTTTATCAATCGAAAACTGTTTGTTTGGATATCTTGTGCTACGAATCCAGTTCAACTTCTTCTTACAGATTTTCAATGAATTGGAGTTGAGTGATTATGCAAGTCACTACAGAACCTAAACATTGTTCTTGAACAACAATGTGAGATTTGGGATTGTCTTTGGGATCATAATTTTGTTGAAATGTGAATCGCAACAGCACTTTGTGCAAGGAAACAATACGTTTTAGAATTTGTCCCTATACAACAAACTTTCCATATTTGCCACGAAATTCAACCCCATAAGAATATCTTTCCTACCTGTGCTTGGTTTAACGAATTTTGGGTGAAACTTTGTCATGGTTTTACACGCGTCATTCTATCAGAATTAAAATTTTTATAGCGAGTTTGGTCACTAATTAATGTCTTTAGTCTTAAACGGCCCAGTTCAAATGAATTCGTATAAATTCAAATCTGATACAGCGTTTTTTTTTTAAATAAAAAACTTCTCATTGCAGAGTTTTTCCTAAGCTAATCTTCGTTAAACAGTTATTAAACTAATTGCCAATTCAAGAATTTCAATTATTCTTGGTCTTAATATCTATGGATCTCTAAAGTCTCCTTTTAATTTTTTATCCATCTAAAATGTAGTTTTTCTGGGTCTCCCTGATTTTGACATCTTCTCTACATAATCTTAATAACATACAGTGTTGTTCACTTAAGAGTGGGATATCACTGTAAAATTTTTATTTGCCATCCGATTGTGATCATCCTTTTTTAAGTTGCAGGGCATTTAAAACTCTAACTCTTCTAACTTAGCACAACTTCTTGTCGTGTAGATACATTTAACATCCAAGACCTACTTTATCATTCAAGAAAATACTTAAGTATTTTTTTATTTGACATTGGTCAAATTGTCAATTTTGTCTTCAGAATAATTCCAAATGATTGCACTCCAAATTTCGTTTAAACAGATTCATTCATAAAAAAATCGTAAAACAATAAAATTTTATATAAAAGCATTTCATTGTTCTAAAATGTTAGCTTTGAAAAAAAGATAAAGTAGGCCTTGGATTTGGATTTGTTCCAAGTTAGAGTTTAGACGTCCTAAAATTAAAAAAATAACCAAAATCGGACTGCAAATAAAGATTTTACAGGGGTTTCTCGTTTTAAAGTGAGTTACCCTGTATACGACGACAGTAATAAACTTTCTATATAATCTATATAAGATGAAATAACATTGGATACAGGTAAACAATACGGAAAGAGTAGTTGTAGTATTATTTTCTAGAAAGGCATTCACTACCATTTCTGTTATTATGAATTAGTTTATCTTTTGACATTTTTATTTCTGTTAAAAAAAATCAAATACAGTCTAAGAAAGTTGTTAAACCTTTTTTTAAATATAATTTCCTTTTGTAATTCGCTTTTTTAATCACAAAACTAATAAGTTGGGTTCCTTTTGTCGTACTGAAATGTTTAATTTTACAATATCAACTACATAATAGATTTGTTTGTCCATTGAAAATAATTACTTTTCATCTGTGAGCGCAGCTTACTATAACTCATTAATCTGAGCAATTTTTAATTCCAGGGTTGCCAATTGAATTTTTAATCCGTAAGTATCTGAATATGGTTTAAA